>PNEQ01106967.1:0-33734 GCA_003012365.1 Medauroidea extradentata | reverse complement strand
GGCGGTCGAGGATGACACGCAAAAACACGAGCAGACAAGTGAAACCCAACTCCAATGCGTGGGAATCGCGTCTATTGTGCGCAGGAAACGACCAATTTGTTGCACAACACTAATGCTCTAACGAGACAAATTACTGGGCACTACGATACTTTCACAACCTGCTACGGTACCACGAAAATGTTTTGGGAAGACGTCTACACACAACTGAAAACATTCACGCACGACGGACACATACATGCAATATACTCTACGCCAGTGCAGCTCTATGCCATCCAAGGAAGCCAATATTGAAACAAGAAGCAGTATCAGAATAAACAAAAAAGACGAGTTTCGCTGTAGTCGACACATGTTTGAGTAAAATAAACAAAACCTAAAACACAAGAAATTATACTATATCACAAATATAATTCAAAAACTACATCGTTCAACAAAATCGACTGTGTTCTTCTGTGCCGTCTAGTCTTACGGATGCCACACCGTCGTTATCATCCTGTTTTGTGTGTAACCTCGTCTTTGTCTCAGTAACTATCTGTGCCTTGTTAACTTTGTTGTCCGTTTTTTTTTTGTTTCGTCATTTGTTCTGAAACATTGTCATTTATTTTCGTGAATTCTAGGGACAGATGTAATAAACGAATTCAATGACCTACATGCTAGAATTCACTAACGCATTCTCGAGTATCAGCTGTCTCTCAGTTGACTGTTACCCTAGTTGTCAGCAAGTTTCATCCAAAATAAAGAGAGGACAGGATTCGGTCCTCGTTTGCTTCCAGATTTGCTATTGGCTCGAAGAACTCCAGTTGTAACTGCAAGATAACTGTTCAAGCGATAGTATTCTAGGTTGTCCTAAAACAAGTTCGTAAATTTTCCCGTTCTCTTGAATTAAAATATACCAATGGAAGTGATAGAAATTATGTTTTGATCTTTGAAAGAATTGTGCAATGGGAGTGCATTGCCATTTGCAATGGAGTACGTCCAAGAAACTGAATCCAGTCAGAAACTCTGTTATTCCGCAAATTCTGCAGGGGACAATGAAGCTATGATTCAAACGCTTGTACATTTGTATGTTGTTCTCACTTAAGTCACGACCTATTTGAAGCTTTAAGGCTGCTTTTAACCAATAATAAAGAAGGAACAAAGCCTACGTCCAATCATTGTGCACCAACATGTCTGCCAGCAACTTGCTGAGCAGTCGAATTCTGATGAGATAAACATATATATGTGAGGAAGTCTCTGACATAAAACATAAGTTTCCTAATTTCTCAACAAACTGCTAATTAAAAAAATAATAATTTGTGAACCTAATGCAGGGTATTTATAGAGGCAGAATGAATGTGTATCAGCCTGGCCGGAGCTGACGTGCACAAGGGACGACTAAGGCGGGGTATACAAGGAGGAAGATGAAGGGGAGACTTCTCGCCCAGAGTGGTGGAGTTGCCTGACTGACCTCCTGGCCGCCGCTGACCCGGTAACGTTTCAGCCCTGGGAGGCACCCGTCCAACAAACGAGGAGGCGCGCCGCCGGCATACTCCACCATCCCAGCTCACCTACACTACAAATACCGAGAAGCGAGTGAGAAGAACAGAGTCGACACTTCCAAGTTGCTTACATCGCAGTCACGAGATTGACGTAGGAAGATTTTTACACTATTTTCTTTCAGTGCCTGATGTACACATCGACAGCTCCGCTACGTGAATTTTAAGGCCTCGCTCTTCAGTTTTACAGTGGTTTCGAAAAAAAAAATGTTTAACGCAAATTAATACTTATGTCAAAAATTCATTATCACAGTTTTAACACTTATATATCATCGTTTGTATCTGAATTTTTCTGTTGCAATACACTAAACTAATTTTTAGATGTTTGGCCTTTGAAATAGCACATATCATTATTCAAAATAAGCCAAAATTAAGCAAAATAATATTTTGCTAGCAAACGGTTCATTATTTAAAAGATGCTCTGGCAAAATTGTGTATCGTATGACTGTACACAGTCTCAAATTTTTTCAAAGAATTTGGTAAAAAAATATTTGAGTTATTGGCACCAGTCTGAAAAATCTCGGGATCAAGCCCTTAACAGCGTGTCTTTGCCAGGCTTGTCTCTCTTTTGGCTGTGCCAATCAGAATAACGGCATTGCGACATCATACGATTGTGATTTGCCAGTAGAACTCCAAGCCAAGCGAAAATGACCAATCACTGACCACGAAGCAGTGCTGTAGATGTCCACGAAAAGCACTGAAACCAAATGGTACAAAAATCTTTTCGTCATACAACTGTGGCTCTTTATTATTATTAGAGTTAGCGTACCTCGCGATACAGGCGAACCCATCATTACCTTGTCATTGTCGAACATCGTGTAGCCGTTTTGGGTGACGAGATCCACCCGATGTGACTCTGTTTCCCTATGGTGACGTCACTTATGAAGAGTCTTGTGTATCTGGCGCGTGGAATGTGGTTTAGCGTCACACCTATTCTTTTTCACACGAAAGCGCTCAACTTATTCCTATTGCGTTTATCTAAGAAAAGAACGCATTTCTATTATTTTAAAAATTCAGGATGTTTATTAGAAATACGATTTTGTGGCCCTTAAAATTGATAAAAACTGCTGTTCTCATTCTACTGAAACTCCGAAAATGCAACCTAAATCCATAAAACGCAAAACGAGACGCATGCGTTGCCGTCTACTTAATACTAACCAAACATAAAATTTTAGGATTGTCTCTTAAAGTCCCATAGGAAAAAGACTGCAAGGTAAACCTTGCACGCCAGTATAGTACGCCGCGAGAAGTTATAAGCAGAGACCTAAAAAATTCGCGTTTTCTTTTAGGCACAACCTGGAACTTCACAAACCGTAAGTTCGCATCACTTTCATAATTGGTCCTTGACTTTTTTGACAGCTCGTGTCAATCGCTGAGCCAATAATAAGAATGTAACTAAATACAGGTCCTTATCACTAGGGCCCGGTAGTTTTCGCGAAAAGATTTTTGCCCCACTTTGTTTCAGTGTCTTACGTGCACACCTGCAGCTCAACTTCATGGCTATTGACAGAGTGTTTTTGTGCAGAGTCGTTATTCATTTGACTATGCCAATCAGTACACGGATAGTTGTCACACATCATGTCTGTGATTTGCGGGTTTAACCTCCACACGCTGGGTGTTACGGCATCCAATCACTGACCACATAGCAGGGATGCAGGTGCGCACGTAAGGCACTGAAACAAAGTGCTGCAAAATTCTTTTCGCGAAAATTACCGGGCCCTACTTATCACTGTGTCAGCGAGCAGCTAATGAACAGCTGCTGTTTGTGTGAGTGCTCATACATTCTTGGAGGCTAGCCTACAAGTCAGTGAACCCGCGAATTTTTCCTGTCTCTAGTGATACATAGAGACAGAAAATTTCGCGAAAAGATTTTTGCATCGCTTTGTTTCAGTGTGCACCTGCAACTCTGCTTTGTGGTCAGTGATTGGATGCCGTAACACCCAGCGTCTGGAGGTTAAACCCGCAAATCACAGACATGATGTGACGCAGTTATCCGTGTGCTGATTGGCACAGTCAAATGAGTAACGACTCTGCACAAAAACATTCTGCTGATAGCCATGATGTTAAGATGCAGGTTCACACATACGACACTGCAACAAAGTGGGGCAAAAATCTTTTCGCCAAAAATTCCTGTCCATAGTGATATATACATCTCGTAGAGCGTGGTGCTCTGGCTGTTATCGCTCCGCTGTAATCAACCGTCAAACCCGGAAATTTGATTCCAGTATACAAGACTCTAAACCAGACGACAAAGCCCCAGTTTGCGCAGATCACGTCGCCCATGATTGATTGTCTGAGCACGCGAATGGAGTATCACTATATAGGAACACTGATTTATCGCGGGAAATGACGGATGTTTACTAGGCTTCAATATAGTATACCCACACATGACGTTCTCTTTGGCTATTCTTATTAGCGTGTCGCTATCTAACAGAGCCAGTGAAAAAAACACTGGTATGCCGGTACTAAATATATTGATTCGTTTTTTATCAGAGTCTTTTTTTGATTTCCCACTATCTGTGAGTACCACGTCTGTAGAAATCCGAATAAATTCGGGGATTGATTTTAGTCCAATTCAAACGCTTATATATATATTCTACGATTGCAATCGGACTACAGAACAGTTCACCTAAACAATTGTAATGGACATTGCAACGCATGCGGGTCATAAAGTTCGCATACAAAATTAATTTCTTCTTGCATAAATTGTAAATTTGTCGAACTGTAAAGTACGACGTTCATACACAACAACTAGAACTCTGCAAATACGTAAGGGAAAATTATCGTGCGTAACACTCAGAACTTTCTGTGGATCTCGTAGTAAAAAAAAAAGGTTCAACAGGAGGTACTAAAAGGAATGGTCTCGCAATAGTGAGAATGCCACGGACACACGGAATATCTTCTAAGTCACGCATTCCAAGCGCATAAGCCATGAAAACGTTTCTAAACTAGTGAAAACATCTCCTTAGGAGTAGTGAAAGCATACCTATTACTTCAACGAATTAATGTTACTGAGTCAAATGCTTTCGACTTAATTACTCCAATTCCGTTGGTTGGATGCACTCGTCCGTAGTTTATTCCACCGAAATGTCTGTTGGCCGTAGTTAATTAACTGTTTTTTTTTGTTCGCATTTGAGTTAATGTTATCGGTTATTCACTTTTCGAAAGTTCTAACCCGTAATAAGGTTCGTTCTACTACAGGTCAGGAAGACAAAATAATGTCTTGTGGACGAGTTTGGCAAGGGAGAACTCTGCCGCCAGTTGCGTTGGTGTCGGTAAGGAGACTACGAACTTGGCCGAGGTCGATACCGAAGATTCACGAATGTGACTGCAACAAATATTGTGTATACGGTCTTGTAGTACAAGCGAAGAACAATCTCACGAAAGGCAAACTACGTTCTTGAATACTCGGTACCGACATCAACGAAGTTCCTAACCCCTGACTGAGGAGCGCAACTAGCGGCAGAATGTTTCCCTTGCCAAACTAATAACATTGAGTTTCCTAACCTGAAGTAGAATTAACTTTACCCGTAAGTATTTGTTTACATGTCGCAGAACATACGAGCGATAGCTTCACCGGTTACTGATAAAGTGTCTGTCACATTTGATGCTCTTTCAGTTAGATTTTTTTTTTTATTTTTCAGGTTTCGAGCTATAACAGTTATCAAGTTGTAGACTATTATAAACATTTTTGACAAAAATGTTTTTTACATAAATAATAATGGAATACTTAATTAATTTGTCATGCAGAATCATTGCAAGGGAATTGTCGGTTAACTTTCAAGAATGAATATAAGATGAACATATAACACTATTATTAGCTTCAAAATTCATCACAATTTTATTCTATGCCTCAACACTGCCACATTTACCAAAAATATTTTTAAAAATATCTTATTGCAGAAAAGCGATAAATCAAATCTAGCATATAGCTCTCCTTCTTATGGTAAGGTTAGTGGGCTTTATGTCTCTTCGACAGCAAAATAATAAATAAAGTTATAAGCATCAGGAAGAATTTAAGAAGTCATAATAAATGGCGCACGTAGAAAACATATGGGTTCCTGAGAAACGTAGTAGTTTTAATTAGGGATAGTTTGTAGTGTCTAACCGCTTGGCTGAGTGGTTATAGCACTGCTATATATTCAATGGTTATAGCTCCTGGCTGGTGAGTCAAGGGTCCCGGGTTATATTCCATGCCGGGTAGGTCAATATTTACAGTTGCCTCTCTGGGTTCAGGACTGGTTGTTGTGTTCTACCCTCATACTCATACTGCAGAAGGCAGTGGCGAACCATCGCAGGGTCACCTCGTCTAGTAGGCCTCGCAGGACGTCGTGGTTCATCACCCGGTGATGCCCCCACCCCTCCTCCTTCCCATTGTTCAAAACCTGCTTTCGGGCAGAACGTAAATTTTAGTCCAAGAAGAGAAAGTGTAGTAGATATTTTTTGTACTAAAATAATAATCTACATCATAGGAATTGAGAAAAGTAGACAATTATTATTCATGTTAATTCATTTCGAAAAATGTTTGTATTTATACCAACAGTACTCCTGAGTGAGTAAAGGCTCTGGCAGAATTGACATTGCTGGTGGTAGTGCAGGTGGCTGGTGGGCTGTGATTGGTTGATATAGACCAATCACGAAGTGCAGGTGGCAGGTGGTAGTTGCTGATGATAATGCTGGTCACAAATGGTAGTTTCTATTGCAGGTACTAGCTTGGTATTAACAAAAACTCAGCTCATGGCCGACACAGTTTTATAAAATTTAAAAATATCGCGTATAGTTTTGTGAGTTTAAATTTTGTGCAAGATAAGGAACTTTCCGTTTATAGTTAGGGGTCCAGAAATTGAGTTTATAAATACAATACTGACCAGATACAAACAATAACATAACCTTAATTGTTTTTGTAGGAGCATTTGATACAAAATGGTAAGCTAATCGTACGACTACAAAATAAGTTCTTTGTTATTTATTTTAATATATGGATTTCCAGCAGCGATGAAACTTACGAAAATTTACACGCTGGAGTAGGGTAGGTTATGTTGGTCACGTGGCATATATTCGTTGTTTATTAGGATACGCCTGCAATGCTATTAAAGGTTTAAAGATAGCGAGAATAAAAAAATTCTACATATTTTCTACATTGTATATATTTTGCCTACATCCACGGTGAATTCTTTACACATTATATTATTTATAAATAAAATATTAGTTCTCGTTGTTGAAAATTCCTACACGGGTGGATTTCACTCGGGTTAAATTCTGAACACTTCAAACTACCCTACCCTATAATTTGCGCATGCTCGTCAAAACATCGTCTGATTGGTTGCTGCGTCGCGATCACGTGAAGGTAGTTGTGTCCAGCAGCCAAGAAGTCGAAGTTCGGGAACTTTGCCTTGTAACTGCCAACTACCACAACTGCTAGTAGTTGGTGACATCACGAAAAGCCGTTCAGCCAATTAGAGCCCGCCAGCCACCTGCACTACCACCAGCAATACCAATTCTGCCAGAGCCTTAACACCACTCCTCGTATTTGTAATGATAAGAGCCACGATGTCGTGACGAACAGATTTTTGCACCATTTGTAGAGACACTGGAAAATCGCGAAAATGTTTAAGATAGTCTCCAATAAACTGTATTATATTAACCGTGACACGTGTGAACAGTTTTCGGACAAATCACACATGCTGTGTGTCCAAGCTGTACAGTTCTAACTGGGCCTGTTGTACAGAGAAACAATGCTTCAAATAAACCATAGCCAATGTTGATACGAAACATTCAGTGTTATATACAGTATGTTGGAGCGTAGCAAATAGTCAACTATTCACGTGATTTTCCAGTGTCTCTAACCATTTGGTTTCAACTTCTTACAAGAACATCTGCAGCTCTGCTCAATGATTGGATGTTGTAACTCTCACATACCTTAGGGTTTTACACTGAGAGAACAGTATTGTCATAGTTACCATACGTCTCATTCATAAAACAGTCTCTGTGTGGAAGAAGAAAAGAGCATATTTACTTCACATAAGATATTGTTGCTTCTACAGAAAATATTGTTGTAAGAACAATCGAGATAGTAACGTCAACTAAACTGGAATGTTGTCACTATTTTAACAGAAGTATGGTAACTAACTTACAATACGTTACTCTCAGTGCACTGGTAAATCACAGACGTTACCTCTGAACGTGGTTAGGGGGAAGGGGGTAAGCAATAGTACTGTGATACGATTCGCTTGCTATCGTTTCACGGTCACCCCATGAAGAAACTAAACTGCAATCACATTTGATGAACTCGTACGCATACCACGCCCAAAGTGTTTAAACGAACAAGGTAAGGTAAGTGGGCTTTACGTCTCGTCAACGTCATTAGAGACTATGACACAGAGCTTTGTTCAATGGCAGGAACTGGTGGAGAGGAGTCGGCCATGGCCTTTGTTAAGGAACCATCCCATAAGTCGCCTGGAGCGATCTCGGGAAACCGTGGAAAACAGAAATCAGTATGGCCGGAGCCGGGGATCGAACCCGGGTCCTTCCGAATACGAGTCCAACGTGTTACCGTTACACCACCTCGCTCGGTTTAAACGAACAAGTGAAAGTCGAATAGGCAGGCGGCAACTTTCTATGTAGAGGGTATTGGTAAGTTGGTGCACCGTACGACAATTAGTGTCTCTTAACTACGTGGTGAATATGACGAAACGTAGCTTAAAGATGTAGGTATAATTTTACTACAAAAGCATTTCACAATTCATTCCCGTTTTTTTACAGCCCGTTGTAGGTTGAACACACACACACACACACACACACA
Source organism: Medauroidea extradentata (assembly GCA_003012365.1). Classification (NCBI taxonomy): domain Eukaryota; kingdom Metazoa; phylum Arthropoda; class Insecta; order Phasmatodea; family Phasmatidae; genus Medauroidea; species Medauroidea extradentata. The sequence goes on along the minus strand of PNEQ01106967.1, from coordinate 25,400 downwards.
CACACACACACACACACACATATATATATATATATATATATATATATATATATATATATATATATATATATTACCCTAGTAAAATAATTTTCGTTATTACACTTACCTTCTCAAAACATAAGAAATAAGATGCATTTTTATAACTAGAGACGTTGTAAAATCGCGGGAATAGTTGACTGTTTGCTAGGCTCCAACGTGATGTATATAACAATGAATGTTTCGTATCAACATTGGCTATCGTTTACGTGTAGCATTTTTTTTTCTCTCTACAACAGGCCCAGTTAGAACTGCACAGCTTGGACACACAGCGTGTGTGATTTGTCCCAAAACTGTTCACAAGTATCACGGTTCATATAATACAGTTTATTGGAGACTATTTTTAACATTTTCGCGATTTTTTCAGTGTCTCTAATTATAACAGATGAAAAGTTTCATTTTGTTGTTACTTTCATGTGACATTTTCTTTTCGTTGTATACGTTTTCCATCGAAGGAGGGAGGGAAACTTTGCCAAATTCGGTTAAAGATTTTTTTTTTTTTTATTCGCGCTACGAGGGCCTGTACAGCACACACCGACGCGTTTTGTTTTAATTAATGGTAATTACCGGAAAGAAACATAGTTTAGGTATTGAGAAAATAATTACTGTATAATGTTATTATTTACATCGTCCAGGTATTTATTGAAAGCTAAATGTGCATATTTCTGTTAAAGTGTAAATGACTATTAAATATCAGCTGAGCCTAATAACCAGCATTCTGAAAGGAGAGAACATGCTGCGATAGTGTGTGTGTGTGTTTGTGTGTATGAAATGTTTTGGAACAAAATCGTTTTGATATTCCAGCATGAAAGTTCACATGACCGATCACGCAAGATTAAACCTCGCGTTATTCGAATGCTGCTTTATGTATAGATCAATATATAAACTCTTCATATATATTCCATTGGAAAATAGATAAGCACATACAAATACCAAATGAAAAATATACACGTTGAATAGCAAAACCTGAAACTGAAAATTATGTGAATGTGCGGGTTCAGTTTCAGTAGTTGCATTAGAGAATAATTTTCATTCGTGCTGTTCTGACGTTGACCCGTTGTAGGAGAGATTACGTAAATTCCCATGGTGTGTATCGCCCTAAACCGATATTACACGGTACCTGCTGGCGTAACTGATCTTTCGCAAGACTTTATATTGCCTGTTGCATGAGCCTGTATAACCAGTTGCAATACGGACCTGCATGGAAAATATTCCAATTACAAAATCCCAGTCACGTGAAATACTCTAGCGGATATGCTTTTAGGTGTAAGCTTGATTTTTAATAGCTGATACAATTCTCAAATTTGTTTCTCAGATACAAAATTGAAAAATATATATATATATTAAAATTACTACGTGTTGATCTCACGTCCGTGTAAAAGACTTGAAAATATGACGGTTTACCAACTAACATTGTAAAACATGCCTGCCGTATTCCACTCATATAACTGAAACATCAGCACCTTCTATAAAACGTTTAAGGACGCGGTCTACCGCAAATTTCATAATCATTATTTTATTTTTATTTGTACCAGATATTTTTTTCTTATTTAAGACACAAAATGTGACTAAATATGGCTCTTATGAAATTTTTTTATCTCTCAAGGTTTTCACGTAATGGCTTGATAAAGTCATACTATGCATGTTTCCGTTTTAACGACTACACTTAAACCAACTTATATACCAAACTAAAAAAAAAATCACAGTGGATAAAGACATTGCAGGCTACAATGAAATGCTCATAAAATTAAAGAATAATTTTTTTTTGTATTTAAAAAAAATTATTGAATTTTTAAAATTTATATTTTTAGTTTCAGAATTTTTTTTTAATTCAAATTATTTTTATTTTTTAAATTTACTAGCATGACATTGTAGCCTGCAATGTCTTTATCCACTGTAATTTTTTTGAGTTTGGTATAACAGTTGGTTTTAGTGTAGTCGTTAAAACGGAAACATGCAAAATATGACTTTAACAAGCCATTACGCGAAAACCATGAGAAGTAAAAAAATTTCATAAGAGCCAAATTTAGTCATATTTTGTGTCTAAAATAATAAAAAAAAATATCTGGTACAAATAAAAAATAAAAAATTGTGATGAAAATTGCGGTAGACCGCGCTCTTAAGGTGGCCGTCTGTTCAGGCCGCCGAGCGGTGTACAGAGCATCGACCGTTACACTCGAAAACTGTTCATCGTAAGTGGATTATGTCAGCTTAATAATACCATTTAAGGCCATGGTCTTTCATTTATTTCAAACAAGTGCAAATAACTCTAATATTTTTTAACCAAATGTTTGGGAAAAAAATTGAGATTGTATACAGTCATACGATACACAATTTTGGCACAGCGTTTTTTTTTTAATAATGTACTGTTTGCTAGAACAAAATTATTTTGTTTTAATTTGGCTTATTTTGAAATCAACATGTGTGATATTTCAGGGGTAAAAATCTAAAAGTCCGTTTGGCGTATTGCAACAGAAAAATTCAGATACAAACGATGATATGTAAGTGTTAAAACTGTTAGAATAAATTTTTGATATATGTATTAATTTGAGTTTTAAAATATATATTTTCGAAACCACTGCTAAACTAAAGAGCGAGGCGAGGCCTTAAGAATATTACACTTTACAAGATCACCACTACTCACTAAAGGATATTTTCTAGCGGCCGAAAATGGCGGAAAAGAGAGTTTATTTTTCTTTTGTACGAAAATCTTGGCGCAGTATCTTTTAAATGGTATATGTGTGTACAATACGCCTTTGCTTTGATAATACGGTATAAAATAACACGGTCATCACTGAAAGTCTTACATATGCGCGTTGTCTGCCAGACGACTGCACGCCAGTTCGCTGATATTTTAAAATACGCTCTGGCAAAATTGTGTATCGTATGACTGTAAACAGGCTCAAAATTTTTTTTCAGACACATTTGGTTAAAAAATAATCGAGTTGTTTGCAATTATTTGGAATAAATGAAAGCCCATGGCCTTAATGAGTATAATGGTGAACTTGAAATGGGTATACACAAGTATAATGTTCTTTAAATGCAATTCCTAAGCAGCCATTACTCGTTCGGTTAGTAATTTTCGAATAACCTTCTAACGGCCGAAGCTCTGCAGTAGCGAGGCACGGAAAGTATTTTTACTTGTGCAACATTAAAAATGTTTCAAATGCGTTTATGCACGAAATGTATACATACTCAAAAATGTCTCCCTCTGGTTTAAATAAATAATTAGAACACATTTTAGTCGCGATTTATGCCAAAAACAAGAAGAAAATACCTGGCACGGATATAAAATTAGAAATATGACGATGAAAATTGTTGTAGACCATGCCCTTAAACCCAGTTTTTATTTGCTTAAAAACTGCCGCACTCCGTTATCAGGGACGTAATTTATGTGGGGGGGGGGGAACAAATGCCCCTTTCCCCTATATTTAGAATTTTATATGCATAAATATATTTTTAATATTTTGTCATTTAAATAATGCTACTTAACCACATATAACTAACGTTTTATTATTAAAGTTTCTAATTTATACATGCTTAATTAATAAAAAAGCTGCAACAAGGTCATTTACGCCAAAAAAAAATCTAACCCCCCCCCCCCAGAAAAACCTGAAATGACGCCGCTGTCCGTTATCATTAACTCCCCTGAACATTCAATCATATTACAAGCGTTAATTTTTTCTGAAGTTTGTAGATGTTTTAATATATATCCAGAATGCAACATTTAATACTGCATTTATCTACAAAACGGTAACCCACCACCTAAATTCCTTTCGATTCATAATTTACAACTAAATACATACATTTAAGGAAACTAAATTTTTTTTAGTAAAGCCAGGGATAAAAAGGTGCACGAGAGACGAGGAAATATTTTAAATCATTTTTGTCGAGCCAGACCGCAATGATGAATTCAAATGTGTCAAATATTAAGGCGGCCGTCTTGTTGGCAACTGCACGCAGCGTGTTCGGAGTTAAGTTTTTCTCAGAGACCAGTCAACGTGCGTCAACAATTTTTATTTACGAAAAGAAAACACACTTCAGACTACTCGTTAATGTGACTTTAAGACACCACGCACATTGGAAGCATTATTTAAAAACCCTCAAACTTGGGTGAAAATCGGCTTTTTCACGCGGTTGTATCTCAATATATATGTAGCGGATTTGTTCGAAATTTAGGTCTACAGGTACATTGGACTTTGCTACAGAGACGCGTTCGATAAAATTATAGGGTCACCGCTTAAGAGGGCGGGGTACATATTTCAACGCTAAAAGCATTAATCTATAATTGTAGGTTTCTTGAAGCCAGTTTGCGAAAAATTAAATAATAGCAACCCTAGACAATAGTTACAGCCAACTTTTAAACAAAATTGTTTACGAACTTCTGAGGCACAATCTCTGACGCCGGAACCTCGTGCATTTAGCTGCGACGCAAGAGATCACATGTAACGAATTAGTAATTCTGGCTAAATATTTACTCATAAAGTTGGCAAATACCATTATCTAGGATTGTCATTGAATATTTTATCCATATTGGCTTCGAAAAAAGCGTAGAAATCAATTAATGTTTTCAGTGTTTATTTATCTACCACGCACTCTTAAAAGTCCCACAGTAAAAACATTACGGCGCGCGTGTTTACGGGTTTGGCCGTAGAGGCGATATCACAATACAATTGCCGGCCGACGTCGCTCGTAGCGCCTAGTCGACTTTCGCCTCACGCACACAAACATACCCTTCACAGGCGACCACCTTAAGGCAGAAATAATGGTTTTTTTTTCAAGCTAATAACGCGTAGTATAGTACTATCCTTTCACGTGAATGAAAGGATTAAAGTAGAAATAAGTTTTTTATACATTGACTGTAAGATATTTCAGAATATAATGCAGTATCAGCCAGTGCAAAAGTTATTTTCTCTTTATTATTGGTACAGGCGAACTACTAATGAAATACGTTATTCTTCGGTAAGTTAATGGATAATTAAGAACGACTAACTGAAAACGGGCAATACAATTAGACGCGTCAGATCATTATCATTACCAAAAGAACCAATGGAATACAATTTGTCCAGACTCTCTCAACTATAAAAATTAATTGTTACATTCATGTGACGAGTAGTGCTAAATATGTTTAAATGCCACAAGTAAATTAAGGCCATATATTTCACCGTATTGTTTTCATGATATATGGAAGATATGAAGAAAACTCACGGAAATAAACTGTAACCAAACTATAACTGATTCCACAAGTGAGCGTCCTTAAGGGTGTTCACGTGGCAAAAATTCCAAATTTTATATTTGCTTGGCATAGTGTTCGTTTTATAGACGTTACTTGTGACTACATTTTCCACTTGTAGTAATTTTTTAGCTCTCATAGTTTTCTCATGGCGGCACGTCAAAGTCAGAATTTGCGAGTTATAGGAACATAGGTTTAACAAAAACCAAGTGACTGACTTGAATGAAATAATTTACACTGAAATTAGATATAATGGGCAATGTGCTAAAATATTTAAAAACACAAAACAAAGTCATTTTGTCTTTTTTAAAAATTGCCACAAATGAGGTAAATTTTTGTCATTTTCTGATTTTTTTTTTTTTAAGTGCAAAGGAATTCCATTCTGTGTTTTTAAATCTTTTAGCATAGTGTCCATTATATATAATTTCAGTGTAAATTATTTCATTCGGGTAAGTCACTTGGTTTTTGTTAAACCTATGTTCCTGTAACTTGCAAATGCTGACTTTGACATGCCGCTATGGGAAAACTATGAGAGCTAAAAAATGACTACAAGTGGAAAATGTAGTCACAAGTAACGTCTATAAAACTAACAATATGCCAAGCAAATATAAAATTTGGAATTTTTGCCACGTGAACGCCCTTAAGGGGGCCGCCTACCTAACGCTTCAAATGCGTTGCAGTGTGTTCGTTAACAGGTTTTTTCTACGAAACAATTCCACGTGTGCCCATTTCACCAACGTACGCAAAGACTCCGTATTAGACAATGTCGGAACCTCATTCTTAGGACACTGTGCTTATTAAAAACACTGTTTCTAAGCCCTCCAACATGGCTAAAAACGGCCTTTTCAGACTGCCGTACTTCAAAATGTACTAACAGGATGTATGTGAAACTCAGATTGCGATGTGCACTGAACTTTGCTACAGACTTTCAATAAATAAAATTATATGGTCACCGCTTCCTGTCCCACAGTAAAAACTGTTCGACGGGAACCTTGCATGCTATTTTAGAGCTTAGCTCGCAGAGGCGATGCATCGGTATTTAATGCGCTTTTCGAGGTCGTCCCACGTTTATGTCATTTCTGAGCATCTAACGCGCAGGTAGGAATTAACTTGGGAAAGAAAATCTTATTTCGTACTCGCCGTAATAATACAGAAATATTTTGATTTGTGGCAGAATACTGGCATCTTTAATTTCTCAAGTAATAAGCCAGTACCCGATAAGTTTACGATTATTTTCTTCAAACTCCGAAGAAAATTATTATTTTAATTAACTTCATCAGTAGCTGAAACAAACTGAAGAGATTTTTTTTTGGCTACTTGACTGAATTAAAAACGTCAATGCTTAAACGTTGTTAAATATTCCTTACGTGCGTGATAACAGACAGCATGTGAGTTACTCGGCTACGTCAATAGTACACACTGCTATGCATTCTTCTTTTTCAACATGTTTCGACTTTTAAGGTACTGTACCATAAAAGCCGTGCCGTAATCGTTTAACTAATTTTAGCCTAATTACCGTGATATTTCTTCGTCTCTCTCAGACGACAAAAGAAAAGAAATCCATTAAACGTGGTTAGAATAATATTTGATGTAGTATATTTTCAAAACTACCATAACCAGAGACCGGATAAATTCGCGAGTTCATTGACCTTTAAAGATAGACTTCCCAGACCTGTTTTTACTCTGACAAATGTTAAATACGTGTTCATTGCGTAGGTGTTATATCGTGATTGAGGCCTGCAATTTGTTGCTTATGCAAGGCCGTAGCCAGAGTTTGAGATCGAGGGAGGGGGACGAGGTGAGATCCCAAACCTGGGAATGTTACGAAGTAACACTATACTCGCTACCCCACCCCTTATAGAGCGGGTGGTCAAGGGATCCTCACTTGGGAACGTTTGGATTTCAATTTGTAAAATAGTACTATTTAAGCTGTTTCCATTAGGTAACACAAATGTATATGTAACGCAGGCAAGTATAATTTACAGACGAGAGTAAATTTGTAGTTATGTCCAAATAAATAAACTGTTAACTTTTGCTGACTAATTGCTGTGGGCAGAAATGTAATTTATTAGATGAAAGGTTCATATGGGATGAATCAAGAAGTCAATTTCGGGTTCAGCCGACAAGAGGCACCCTTCTTCCCTTTCAGTTTCAAACCAACATAATACGCGAATTGTTCAGGTCTCTAGTCATGACGTGTTGTCATTTCAGAAGTGGCCTCAGCACATTCAGCCTCCTCCTGGCGAGAGACGATCCTGCCGTATCGCGCATTGAACTCACCAAGTAGGAACGAGAGGAGGAGCAGCCAGAGGTGCGGCTTCATCGCTGCCACCAAGTCAGTCAGTCAGCTCACACGAAGCTCACCACAGTCAGCACAGCACTCGAGGACCCGCGCACCCCACGACAGTCAACAACCTACTGGCCGCGGCGCCTTGCTGACCCACTGAGGCGTCCCGCGGGTTAACGGTACCAGCAGCTGTGTGTCGGGGAAAGAGAGGGGCAGACACCATCGCGGGCGGCGACCTTGGCGCGTCAGCCCATCCCCGCCCACTGCCGGAGAAAGTTCGTCCTCGGCCGCTCAGCAGGGTTATGGTCAAGTGCCTATGTTTTCTAATTATTCCCTCGCGCTTCTTCCACTTAAGAGTGCGTGGTATATAATTCAGCGCTAAAAGCATCAGTAGGTTTCTCGAAGCCAATTTGCAAAAATCAAAAAACGTCAATTCCAGACAGTTTTGCCAACTTTCTGAACAAAAGTGTTTTTCGAATAACGTATATTTGACGCCGTAATCACGTACATTTAATTGTGGAGCAAGAGATCACACTTACCAAATTCATAATTCTGGGTAAACGTTTGCTCATAAAGTTTGCAAATATAATTATCAAGAATTGTTGTTTTGTAGTTTTTATATATTGACTTTCAAAAAGTGTAGATCTCAATTGTAGAACTAGCGCTTATTTATCTAAGTGATACAAAAAATCATAGTTTTATACTTTCATGAAATAGTGTTAGTTCTGTAGATGCTACTTGTGGTGAGTGCAGTTTCCTCGTACACAACAAATTTGCCTCGTGTGGTTTTCTCTTAATGGTGTGTCAAAGTTTAAGTTTGCACGTTACACTGCCTAGCAAGTAGTGAAAACCAATCGACTTATTCAAAATAAATTCACAGTGAAATAACATGCCATAAGCTACGTAACCAAACATCTATAAAACAACAATGTAATAGAGTGAATCTTTAAAAGAATTGCAAAAGTACAGCTAAAAAGTTGCAAATTCAGCAATTTTTCAAAATGCAAAAGTTGTTTGCTGCAAATATTTCTAATATATGGTTACATAGCCCATGGCATGTTATTTCACTGTAAATTGTTTCGTTTAAGTAAGGCAACTGTTTTTCACTATTTACATGGCAATGCAACATGCAAATGTTGGCTTTTGATGAACCGTTATGAGAAACTATGCGAACTAAAATTGTTATGTTGGAGGAAAATGTACTCACTAGTGTCGTCTACAAAACTAACGCTATATTGTAAAAACATAACAAATTTATATTAAAGGCACCCTTACAAACGTTGGACCCCCCGTAAAAAATAATTTTTTTATATTTGTGCCAAACATTGTTCAACTTGTACAATTCAGATAACATGTCATATCCCCAAATTAAAAAAAAATTAGGGCCCCATATATTCTGCACAATCACTCCTCAATAGTCACAAAATGGTCATTGTAGTGTAGAAAAAATTAAAAAAGTAATTAACTTGCAGAAACAGGATAATTCGTATCAGTACTAAATGCTAAGAGCTACTTCAAGACACCACAAAGGGATACATTTTTGTATTTTTTTTAATTCATAAAAATTAGTAAATATTTGCAAAACTTTGAAGATATTATTATTATTAGACGGTGACACACAACTTGGTACTATGACAGAAGTTAGGAGAGGAGTCGGCCATGGCCTTTGTTAAGAAAACCATCCCAGTATTTGCCTGGAGCGATTTCGGGAAACCATGGAAAAATGAAATCAAGATGGCAGGTTCGATACTCAAGTAGATACTCCTGAATGCTAGTCCAGCTTATTACAGTTTTGCTGCCTTGCTCAGTCATTTTCAGCCTGTTACTGAATTTTTCAAAACTATCGTCAAACATGTCTTAAAATGCATTGCTACAGTGACTTTCGGTTCCTGTAACTTAGATTTCGTAAGTATGAGGGAAATGTTGCAGCACGACCACCGACAGGTTAATCTTCTCAGCAGCAAAATAAGTTGCTTCGAATTTTATGCAGATCTGGTTCAAACTGGAGATGTTTAATAAAGATAATTTCGCATTCAATAACCAGTTTCCATTTAAAATTTTTGCTTCTCATAAGTAGGTATTCTAGGAGAATGAAAATGGCTGGAATGGGCACTTTCAGAGATAGTTTTTTGCTGTTACATTTTCCGGACTGGAACTTAAGTCGAGTAATCCTCTGGCATGTATCATACTTTCATATCTATTATTCAGTACCGTAAACTGGGTATACTTTGCACCACCAAAATATACAATATATTTTTTATGCTGACAGTTGAAAGACAAGTGATTGTATTCGATGGTATTAATTAAATTATACTTTTTTAAATACCCAGTCATGATGTCTCTTTATTTCACCAAAAGACCTAGAAACTAATATTTTTGATAGTGCAAAGTTACCCAAGCTAATGCAAAGTATATCCACATTACGGTAAAAAAAAAAAAAATTTGCTAAAGAATCTTTATTTGCTGCAGTAATGAAAATTTCTTGACCATTTTCACTTTAATAAACATCTGTATATATACCAACTACAAGAGGAACAGTTTTTAAACGTAAATATACAATATACAGTTGGCAGAAATTTTAGTATTTTTAAAGGTGTAATTTAGAATTTTATGTCATGAACTTAAAAAAAAAAACTAACATTATTTATCTACTGTATACAGCATTTTTGTCTAAATGTCTATACTTCAACTTATTTAGTAATAATTTTGAGAGTACGTCAGTCACGAGAACTACAACTGAACCAGAATAAAATACTCCGTGCAACCGATCACTCCCGACATTCTACATGTACTGGCTACGTAATATTCTATTTTGAAAACATTTGAATTTGCACGCAAATTTTGTTCAAATTTGTGCAGTAATGTACATAATTCAACTTTATATTTTGGAATTTCCTGAATTTACTTATTAATATCTCTAAATACATATTATTAGATTAAGTAAGCAATTCCATCTACATTTATCATTAACTTCAAATATTAAGTTATACTGGTGTGCACGAAGATGTTCGAGAAAGAAATCAAACGTTAAAATAATATACTAACAATGTACACATTTGAAAATAATCTATACTGACTGAAAATACAATTTTCAAAATTTAAAATAATACTTCACTGATATTTATACCCGGCTATCAAACACTTCATCTCTGTTTGACTATAAATGGGAAGAAAAGCTGTAAAATGTGTTTTTGATTATTCCTCCATACCTAGCAAACTCTTCAAGATAGTTGGTTTTTGCTTCAAAATAATGATTACGTAAATACCCTAAAAGTAGTTTCAGGATTTTTCAAATTTCAGCTCCCATGAAATGGAAAGGAAGAAAAAATGGTTTACAAGAATTGTTTATGTAGCCAAGCTGGAACTGAATGGGCATTTGTAATATTTACGTCACTTGGATACTTATACAAATGTCTTAAGATAGGATTTCAAGATGTTTCGAAATTTGATTCTGTAGGGGGTGGAAAGGCGTGAAAAAAGGTTTTCGATTATTCCTCAATACCTATTGAACCATTTCAGATATTCAAGTGATTTTGGCTTCAAGATTACACTGGTTACGAAAATACCCAAAATACTATTTTATGATTCTATTAAATTATGAATGCATATATATATTTTTTTTGTCATCAACACCATTAAAATTTTAGATATCAATGAAATTTTTGCTTAAGAACAATGCTACTCGAATACCTGGAAAGTAATACCACATTATTTTTTTAATTCGACACCTACGGAGGTGAAAAATGGTGTAACGGATGAAAAGTGTTTTCAATGAATCGTTGATACATCTTGGACAAAGCGGACTATCGTTGTGTTTTTCAAATCTACGAGACGCACACAAAATATTCAAACATGTTATTCAAGGGTTGTTGAAAATTTTATGGGGGTAAAATTATGTAGAAAGTGTTTTGGAAATATTCTTGATATTGTTCGAATCATTCGAAATATATAAATTGGTAGGTTAAATGCGCTCGTTCTGTCGACAGCGAGGTCATTATAGACGGTGACACACGATTTGGTACTATGACAGAAGTTAGGAAAGGAGTCGGCCATGGCCTTTGTTAAGAAAACGATCCCAGCATTTGCCTGGAGCAATTTCGGGAAACCATGGAAAAATGAAATCAAGATGGCAGGTTTGATACTCAAGTACATACTCCTGAATGCTAGTCCAACATATTACAGTTTTGCTGCCTTGCTCATTCGAGACATAAAGCTGCTTTTCGCTTCGTGGTGATGATTACGTAAATGGTTGTAAATATAATTCAGGATATTTCTAAATTCCAACTGTCTAAATTTATATATGTTTTTTCAATTGTTTGTTGATTTAGGTGTGTCTACTCGTTATCGTCTTAATTTTCAGATCAACTGGATACTTATACAGATGTCTCTACGATATGTAATTTAAGATTTTGCGAAATTCGACCCTTAAAAGGACTAGACGACATGAAACTTGTTTTTGATTAGCCAATAATATAGTAGTTGAGATATTGAGGTGTTTACTTCAGTGTGATGCGTACGGAAACATCTAAAGAAAACATACGTTATTTACTGGATAAAATAAGTTAATTATCAGGGAGAGGAACGAACTTAGTTTGTAATCTTTAAATACAGACAATCCGAAAAGCAAGTATGACCAACGATAAATAATTTCAACTAGGGTTACATTCTGCAGTTCTAGCGAGATGTATTTTCGTACTACCTTTATTTATCTCGAGAATGAATATTTTATTTATTGTATGTGTTATCATGAATACATTCAACATTACATGGAGCAGACAGCCTAAGAGTTATTTTCGCCATTCTCTATTAAACACTGTGTCACTGAAAACAATTCTCCCTTTATGCAGAAGATTGACTGAATACAAGTTATAACATCCGCACTTCCTCATTTTCCCCTGTGACGGGTGTAAATTTACATCATAGTCAAAGTATATATTTTGATTTCGACATAAGAGTATGGGTAGGGACCTGTACAGTCACAATTAATTGTTAAAAATATGAAGTAAGTTCTTACCTCATATTTACACTGCTTTTTTAGTAATACAAATTTAGGGGGTAACAAATGACATATTGTACCCCACTCCCAAAATTTTGGGGGTACAATGTACCCCTGTACCTCCCATCCCCACGCCACTGACCATTACTACATGAACTTGTATCATAGTAATTACTTACAGACCTGCTCACAGCATTCAGAGATGTCCGTGTACATTGGCTTACAAGTGTTATGCATCTCTGTTAGAAACAGTTACCTAATTTTACCAGTTGTTCCTATAATTGCACCTGTAAACTAGATTGCAGGAAACCTGTTTTTACCGTAAAACACATGTCAATACCTCCCCACACAAAACAATATTCTGTGGAATAAAACAGAAAATTTAGTTCTTGCACCTGTAATAAACTTCATTAAAGGTGCGATCTACCACAATTGTCATCACTATGTATTTATTTTTCATTTGTAACACGATTATGTGACGTCCTATTTGTGTGTGTATCTGTCAAATACTAAAACGTGAGTACTTGTGCTTCTGTCTTTTGTACTGACGCTGTGTCCGGTGAGAGTGAGGTAGGAATGGAGCTGCGTCGGAATGCTCTGGGCGCCACCCGGTTAAGCGTGTAGCCGGGAACACGAGGCTCAATGGGTCATGGTGTGTTCGTGCCGGCGTGCCCCTCTCTCACCTGGCGAGTCGAAACAGCTGCTGATCGGAAAACACAGGAAGGATCTGGAGAAAACTACACCTTACATGGACACTTATGGGGCGGTCCACACCCCCATACCCTAGGGCCTTAAGCGAGCCAGTTCCAAATGACAAAACAAAGTAAAACACTGGGCCGGATAGTTGCACACACACACGTTACGTTTCTCGGTGGACGAATCAGAGTCCCGAAGCACACCACGTCTCTCTCGTTCTGTCAGTCACGGCCGCTACTTCCAGACTACCTTCTTCATGCACTGGTAGAGGGAGGGGGCAGCGAAGCCACGTGTCCTGCACTGGCAGATGGCCGGGATGGCAGGTGTCACACGTTGGTGTCAAGTTCACACATGCCCTGCCACTGTCACTGATCCACCACACACACTCAAGTATCGCACATCTGCCATTACCAACCAGCTCACACCTGCCACTGACACACTCTGCGAACACCTGTGGTGACCAGGTGCAACTCCACCTGGCCTGGGGCCTGGTACGACGACAGTACATACTGTTTACTACTTGTCTGTTATCAGGTCATCTATGCAAAAGTTTAAGAAAATATATTGTATTAAGATCTTTTGTCAAAATACTTTGAGTGAAATGACAGGCAGGCAAACTTAAGTGCTAGTAGTCTGCAAGCTAACTACAGTAAATTTATTGTAATTTTTTTTATTAGTCCAGGGAAGGAAAAAATTTCAATACCAGTCTTCTAAAAAGTGATTTGAAGGAAGTTTGCTTGCAATGAAATTGTGAACTGAGGTAATTGAATGAATGTGTTTGGTTACAGCTTGTTTAACTTCTGGTGACTGAACAGTCTAGTCACGTGACCAAGTACATAAACCTAAACAACCGAAGCAGGTTACCGTACATAAATACAAGTGGTCTGTTTTGTTTACCTTGTCTATTGTCTCTAGCCTTCCCAAAATTTGCAACAATTCATGTAGGTAAAGAATCAAATAATCATTGTGACAAGTACCACACTGTAATTTTGTTTGGGAACGACAAAAAAAAAAATAACAAAGACTAAAATGTTGCAAAAGATTTATTTTTTCAATAGCAAACACCAAATAAACATTGTCAAAAGCTGGACGGTACATTTTACAAACACTGAAAATGTCAACACTTGACCCACAATTGGTACAATATACATGAAGAGCCTCGACGCTTACGGACACGCTAAACTGTTAGTGCAAATCATTCAGCAGAAGAACTTTCGTTGCTGCAGACTGAATACCAAAGCATAATCTTTTTTCTATTTCTTCACAGTATATGAACATCAAAGAATAACTTATTACAAAGAATTCAGTATTTTTTGGCATTCTGTATGAACATTTCCAATATCTATACAGTATACATTTTCACAATTCCCAGCCACACTCGTTTGAGAGCCAGGCACTTAAAACTGTATATAGATAGCTATGTAATTCTCTTTGCGTGTATAACAAAATGTTAACATTGAACTAAATTACCAACAAAAATTTCTTGAAATCTTAATCATAATGTACTTTTGAATGCATGAAATAATTAAAGCGAGAAAGTTTAAGCTGTACCTTGACCACACCTTGACAACTATTTCAGCATTATATTTCAACTAAATTTACCCTAAAATCATTTCTTACTAGAATACCTGATTTGTATGCAAATGGGACACCTCAAACAAGCACCCTAATCAATAACAAATTACTTTACATTGTAAAATGATGTGACTGAAGCATTACTACATACCAATTGGTATTAAATATCTGTATTTTAATATGGTGCAGTACAAATTACAGTACATCATTTTCCTTCAAGCATGACCTAAAACCAATAACTATTGAATTACCTAATACAACATTTTACTCCAACCCAATGGAAGGCAAATCCACTTCAACAATGGAAATGTGACGAAAAACAATTGCAACACCAAATTATCATAACTGAACTAAACGTATTTATAAGATCAATGCTAAAACACGTTCCACAGTACAATGACACTGTACAGCCACAAACTGATGGTTCCCAACTGTTTACTTTTTCCTCTTCTTTGCAGCATCCTGTAAACACATTTCCAATTACCGCACATAATGTCAAGTATTTTGGACACTACTAGGAACAGGCGGGAAAAACTTTAAAGAAAGTAGAGAGATTGAAACAAGGTAAAATAAACTCCAAAAATGTGCAAGACATAGTGTAATAGCAATTCACATGGAAAATTTTTAAAAATTATACGATGATTACTGCGTGCTTATATTTACTACAAAAGAGAAAGGAGTACCTAACTATATGACAGACAGTTAATGAGTGATAAATGCGGAGCCAAGCCAGTTTAATTTACTATAATCTGGTAATGAGCAGTGAATTCATGATTTGAACAACCACATGACTAATAAGTAAAGATGGAGTGCAGTTCCTTGCATTCATCTCGAAGAAGTTAAAAGTTGTGTTACTCCATGTTTTTGTGAACTTTGAAAAAATTAACTATAGTAATAATAATAGTCACTGGTTGTGGAATACATTTCAAAGCTGTTGTACATAGCAATGTAGAGAACTGTATTTAAAAACTTTAGCATGTTTCATAATCATTGGTTACACGGTTGTGTCTAGACTGAGAAGAAATAGGCAATTTTGTAACATGCACTTTATATCCATATGTAACTGTAGGCAACAAGCAGGGTCCAAACCATCTGGGGTGAATATATAAATTTTAAAGACTCTCAAATATTTCAAGAAATATTCTCCTATAGTACGGACATGTAAGCTAAGCATTTAAATTTGTTATTTATATTTCCCTTCATTTAGAAAATGTTTAGCTGCACATCAAAATCTATGGATTTTGAAAGATCTTTACAAATGCACCATAACATACAAGAAGTAAAGATTAGAGTGTATCTTTGTTACTGAGAATACAGGCCAATAAAAGCAGTGTAGAGCTTCCCACCAAACAGATCACCAAATTTTCTGACAGCATTACCTCCACTCCACAATTGTTGCTTTCACAGACAGTAGCAACTACAATTTTACATTTCCCTATCCAACGCACTGAGTAATAGGTGATGACTTTAAAGAAATAAAACTTTATAGACTTTTTGGTGTCAATCGATCTCATTCTCCATACGTATCTATTATGACGATAACCACCTGAAACACAATCCGGATAAAACTCAAGTGTGTGCATTCAACCAACGCACTAAGGAGGCAAGAAGAAAACTGAACACATCACATGGAAACGATACAAACAAATCACACTGTTTACCCAAATACCTAGCGTTGAAATAAGATTGTGCCATGACTTACAAACAGCACTATACCCATACCAAACTAAATCTATGCACCAGGAACAATATAATTAGCAAACTTATAAACACCGCAGGTAGAGTTAAAAAAGTTTAATTAAAGATGTTCCAGCAACAGACGTTGCCAAAGCAGGCTAAATGGGCATGCTGTGTGTGTTTCAAGAGATGTTGTTTTGGCAACTGTCTAGATTAAGCTGTTACGACACCAAATTTTCCACTACACCAGTAAGGTAACATGATTCTAACAAAAAATTAGTCCACATTGTGGGTAAAACGACAACTTCTGATTTCTACTAGTGTTCCTAAAACCTTTCAGAAGCTCTAGAACCACAACTGTCAACAAAATTACTAGGGATGTGCTAATAATAAAAACAAAATTAGTAGCAAATATAATTGTTATTAACTGTTCACATTCAAAGTTGTCCAAGAAGACTAAGGTTAACAAAGATATATTTGTCACTTCTTTAACCAAGGCATTCATGGAAGCCAACATTCCTTTAGAGAAACTGTGCAGTCCTGCAATAAAAAGCCTTGTGGAAACATATGTTCCTGGCAAGGCCATTTTGCTTTACAAATACATTTCTTGATTGTTAAATTTTGGTTCTGTTCTTTCTCCCTCCCTGGCAATATTTTATTGTTAGAAAACATCTTTGTTTACAGGTGAAGTAAGGGTTGATTAAGTCCCAATTTCAGTCAGGTGGGTTGAAATCACACACCAAATTGTTGAGATTTCAAACAATTTTTCAAAAATTTAAGGCAGCTGTTTAACCCATGTGAAGTGAATGAAGATTTGGCCAAGGCAGGAAATTTTCTGCCATTTGTTTCAACCATCCCAGAGAAAGAATTTTTGGAAGGATATTTAGCATTCAAAGAAACTGTGGCTAGAAAAGTAAAAAATAGTGAAGGCAGTGTTGACATTATTCCAATTGTTCTTGCTTTGAAAATTGACCATCCAGTATTTGCAAGCAATGCAATGAACCCTGTGTGAATACCTGCGTCTAATGTCAACTCTGAAAGAAGTTTTTCTGCATATTCCGACATTTTGTCAGATAAAAGACGAAGTTTGAAACCTGAAAATGCTGAACTAATGGACTTGGACTGAACTGTCAATTCTGGAAACATATGTGTTTTATTCATGTAGACAGTTATATTCTTTAAATTATTTTTAAATTCTGGATATTGCTTTTAGTTAAAATTACTGTTGTGCAACTCAAAATCACCAGTATAATTAGGGGTATAACATGATTTAATGATTGTGTTTGAAGTATGAAGTATAATTTTGTGTAACATTTATGTATTTTTACATTTTTCCCCATAATTTAGAGTGCAGTTTTTATGACAAAATGAGTTAATTTTATTTACCATGAAAGTGGGGTCCTAGAACAGGTAATGTAAGGTGAAAAAATTGTTTTAGTAATACCTACTATAATACTGTTTGTCCCTAATATAGAGATAAGGTTATCCTGGCCTAATGGTTTGTGCACATAGGTATTTACTACTGGATAAAAAATGAGAAACTAGAGATAATTTCCTTCCGAATTTCATATATTTGAAGTTCCACCTACATACATATTATCAACAGCTGCATAAATAATATGAACTTGTCAAGGGCCATCACGTGACACTCACTTTCAGCAGTTTTCAGATTGCTTCGAGAGGATTCCAAGAGCAATCAATTGGAATACGCCATAAGTTGTGATAAAGTTAAATAATTTTGGTTTTCGTACTGTAAACAAAAAAAACATTGCCAGACAGTTCCTTGTGTAAACAGCAATGCCACAAGGAATGGGAACACAAATTAACATGGCTAAAATGAAGGGAAAAACAAGATTTTCAGCTACTCCTTTGGTCTGCAATTCCAAATTCAACTTGACCAAAGTGTGAGTTCTAGATGATCATTGACATGGAAGTACACCAATTAATGCACAAAATTATGCACTGCTAATTTGCCTTTTGAATAGTTTTGTCACCAAGTAAGACAAATGGAATCGTAAATGTGGACCTCCCATGGGTAAACTTTTTATTATCAGTACTGATACATACTTTTATTTGCCAAATACCTAACTAGCCAGTTGAACAAGTACGTATACAGTAGTTTCTCTACACTTGTTCTACAAATGTCGTTGTTTATAGAGAAAGCCTCTACGTTGTTTTGCCAAAATTAGGTAGAAAATTGCTCAGTTTGTAGAAATGTTAGCAGTAGACTGTTTCCTGTATACATACATAGGTATAGTCTGTCTCATGAAAGAATTCCATATTTTGACATTTCTCTTCTGAGAAATGTGCCTGGCTGTTCCATTGTTTGGAGATTTAAACCTACCTGGCTTCCTGGAAAAGCAAGGTCTCCACAATCCTGTTTACAGACACACTTCTCAGAAGTGAACTGTCAAAATGTGGAATTCTTTCATGAGATAGACTATACTAACATCTTAAATTTTTAGAGTATAACAATAATTTACTACATACTTATTTTGCTGTCAAAATTCTAAAAATATTTAAGAAAAGTATGTAAACCTCAATTGAAAACATTACAGCATGCAGTACAGTGCTTTGATTATTTAAAGTAACTGTGAGTGCCCCTAGCATTTTCAGCAGGAAATTTTCCTTGTTCTACGGATTGTCTGTGCACACCTTCTGATACCCTTAGGCATGCGCAGCACATCATCTTGCGCTGTCATTAGGTTTGTGGAATGAGCCATTATCTCTATTCAAATTTTATTTATAGTAAAATATTTGTAACCCTCATTACTGTAGTTCATTTCGTGGAATTTTTTTTTCTGCTTGCCTATTGTTATACAGTACTTGTTGGGTAAAATTCAGGACAATAGGATTTTATAGAATTATTCAATGCTTATTACAGGATTTTGAAATTGAACTTGGCGGTAAACATGTAATAAAGCATCAATATTCAACTCTTGGAAAATTTTAGATCTGAAAATAATACTGTACTTGCAACTGTAGAGCCAAGTTTCTGAGTATGTCAAAACACATTTCCATAATCTATATGCTTACGTTAGCACTCAGCCATTATTGTAATAAAACACGCATATGTGAGATGGTACGCTGATTACTTGTAGGTACCAGGCAGTGCAGCTCTATCTGAGAACACTAGTCTGCTACTGACTTCTAGCAGGGGTAAGCTGTCCACTTACTACATCACACCACTCCCATCATACGATTTTCTCATGACAAGACCTGTTAACCTAACACTGGCAATCCAAACTATGGGAAGTAGACGTGGAGGAGCATCGCCCATTAGGAAAAGTTGGAGAACAAGTCAGACGTTGCACTGCTCCAGGGCTCACGTCAAGAGATAAGTAGAGAAAATTGGGAACGAGATGCCAAGGCCACCAGCACTGATGTATTGAGGTATACTGTTAGCAGTTTCTTGGTAAAAGGGGGAAATTCTGTGCAACACAATATAGCAACTAAATTACAAGCATAGAATGAGAAAGAGAGAAGGGATAACAATTCAGCAAACAAAAAAAAGCAGTACAATTCAGAACTAAATATGGATTTACATAATATGAAGTGTGTAGGAGTTTAAAAATTCATTAATTTACTAACAAAAGCTTGGAACTTTCATGAAAGCATAACAATGTTTCATAAAATATAATTTGCATTTTAAACAAAATGGAAAAATGTTTTACTTGAAACAGTTTAGTGTTAAAACAGAAATTTGGAAGAAACTCAAAGAGGGAAGAAATATAAATTTAACAACACTTCGTTATTTGTCGATAAAACAACAAAGCAGTGAGTGACTTCTGTCTTCAAACATCTAAAAAATGTGTAGGCTACAACTTAACATTTTGCCAATCTAAACTCACCTTTTCTTTATCAGACATATTCTGAGCAGCCATCACAAGTGGGAGGCCCTCTTCCGGCAACAGAATAGCATGGCCATTAGCAATAGGCTTGAACAAAATCTCATCAGAGACATCTGTACAGCCATCAGAGCCGTCAGTCTTCCCTGCAGATGCTTTGTTCATCTGCGCTGCCTTGCAACACCCATCTGCCCCACATGGTGAGTGAAGCTGTGGCGCAGCATCAGAGTCAGCCAGGCTGTCTTCTTCCCCGCTGCAACACAATAGAGGCTGTAGATCGGCGACTGGAGGCTCTTCCTTTGCCAAGTCTACCTCTTGGTCCGAGACGGCTGTGGACACTGAGCAATCCAGCTGCGGCATCGTCAGGGAACAAACGTTGCAGTTCACATCTGGTGAAGAGGACGTGCAGCAAGTGCCCAAGTTTGGTGCACAAATTTCTGCTTCTGGAATATCAGCTATGTCTGCTGGAAGTTCTGGTTCTTCAGTGGGCCCTGTATTTCTTGATGTTTCCTTGCTGACGGCTTCCACAAGGCCATTACTCACCAGTGTTTTAGCTGAGGTATCCTGGTCCACACTGACACGCTGTGATGCTGCCTTATTGCTTTCTGTTGACCTGTCCAAGGGTTTTGTCTTGATGTCTCCCACACAGCCACAGGAGGTAACCCTTGGCAGTGCAGGAGTTGTGGTACTGGGTGATGGTGTTCCTGCACTGGCTTCGCCTGGTGACCGGCGAGTCTTCGACCTGATTTTGGATGGGCACTCTGCCTGGTCGAGGGTATTCTCCGGAGAGAGTTGCAGACCACCCAAGGTTTCCGTGAGCCTATCGCACACACTCTGCAGCTCTGATGTGATACTTCCAGGGCCATCCCCTGTTTGACCTTTCAGATCTGTCACAACACAAGAATCAAATACAGTCAAGCTTCACAACAACAACAACAACAATAAACCACAGTTACTAAGAAATATGTCGCAGTTGTGTGGCTCTCATACATACCTATTTGCCAAAATACCCTACTTCAACCCTTTGAAAATATCATGTTTTGTTCAAATGAGATTCTTTACTCTTAATTTCATGTTTAATTGTTACTGGCATAAAACTGACACGTTTTAAAAATGAAATATTTATTATCAGTTAGTAAGAAGACTGCTTCTAAAGAAACCTGATCAAGCCTATATACTCTCTCCTCACTTCCAATAACGTCAAAAACGACTAGCAGTATCGGATTACTACTAGCCTGCGTTGGCACGCCAGGCGAAGAACTCCAGCCTATGCACCACAAAAATTTATGTTTGAGAAGGGTGGGGAGAATATCCAGAACCGAGGAATGTTATAAAATAACACCAATTTCCCTCCCCCCACAAATAAAGTAGAGAGTCCAGAAGTCCTCCCTTGGGAAAATTTGGATTTTCAAGGTGTGAAATTGTGTTTAAGCAGTTTCCATATGGGGAAATTAGGATTTTCAAGATGCAAAATAGTGCCAACAAAGATGTTTCCATAAGGAATAATTTGGATTTTCAATGTGCAAAATGATGGTATCCAAGCAGTTTCTGAAAGAGAAAATTAGGCTTTTCAAGGTGTGAAATTGTGCTACGTACGCAGTTTTCATATGGGGAAATACGAATTTTCTAGGTGCAAAATTGTGCTATTCAAGCAGTTACCATACAGGAAAACTCGAATATGTATTCAAGATGCAAAAAGGTGCTACCTATTTAAGCTGTTTCCATATGGAAGGCAGGGGTCTGGACCCCATGGAGCCCCCTCTGACTACGTCCCTGTATACCAAGTAATGCATAATGTAAATGAAAGGAAGAGGCCGCTAGGCTATCAGTATGTACAAAAGACAGAAGCACAAGTACTCACGTTTTGGTACTTAACAGATACTCACAAAAGTAGGCCAACACATAATCACGGAAGCGGATATCGCGACGTTTCGCTGCTTAGAGCAGCTTCATCGGGTGAAGAGACATGGCTGACTGAAGTGTGGCAGCCGTGTGTCTTCGCTCGAGGAAGCTGCTCCAAGCAGCGAAACGTCGCGATATGCACTTCCGAGATTATGTGAGTACTTGTGCTTCTGTCTTCTGTACATACCAAGTACAGTGAAACCCTCTTAAGAAGTTACCCATTTAAGAAGTTTCCTGCTTAATAAGACAAATAATTTTGTACCTTGTCTCTACAAACATGTATAATTTAACCATTTTAAGAAGCTTTCCTGTTTAATAAGCATTATTTCTTCCTGTCACATCACAAACATCTTAACAGGGTTTAATTTTAATACATACGAGTAATGCTGCAAATGGGAAAGGGCATTCATTTACTGTGCATGATGTTACACAATTTCAGACATATCTCAAGAAAAGATCTCATGTCTGGTAATTTAGCTCGCCAGACACATTGAATAAAAAAAATGTGGGGAAAGGTCTGAAGACGGCATCGGTGTGAGTGTAACTGTTCACAATTTAAGTTGCTCGTGAGTACATGAGAATGAAGATTGTTGATTTGTTTATCTTTACTTCCTAATGTATTTGAAGTACAATAAAATATAATGGCAATATCCTGTTTACAGAACACAAACCACTTAGTGAACTTTTTTTTGGTAAAAATATGCTGGCTGTTTGCACCTAAATACTGTTTTGCTGAATGGAATCAACAAAGTTTTTATCACATGTATGGCATCTCAAATAAATTTAATTAATTATGACACATTGAGACATGCACTGGCACACAGCCCATGGGTTTGGTTTATATCATATAGAAACTTCAATTTTTTAATATAAATACCTGATTAATGTTTTTTTTGTACCACAATTTAATTTATCCAAATTATTCAAGTAAGAGAATTCATGCTGCGGAATCCAACATACCAATTGGGGATACTAGTCAAGAATTTAATTAATTTATTTTTTATTTTTTAAATAAAACTTAAATTTAACTGCTAAATAGAGTCTGGAAGTAGCCATTTTATGGTTAAATTTTATTTATTTTATGTCATGTTTGAACTCATTTTAAAGTGAATTAAATATGAACAACTTTTCTAAATAATTTTTTCTTGTGTTTTGCTTCACTTATGATTTTGAAAATTTCATTTAGGAGATGAGTTCACCTCAGCATGGGAACAGTAAGCAAACATCTATCTCAACGCTCTTATCTCTGCTGAGCAGAAATAACCGCCAGTCTATCACGCTTGGACAACCATCTCCTAACTTTTCCCTCATTTCCAAACAGTAACCAAATCAATATAAAAAATTTCACTGGTCGTCAATAATTGTTCAAAAAAATAAAACACTATTTGTATCCAAACTGGAATACATAAATAAATCCATATACGCGTAGGTAAGACATCAACAAAAACTGAAAAACAGCAAGAGAGACTATACACGTATGCATATTGAGGGAAGGGAAGGAAACAAGACATGTCTATGTCAGGCGAGAGGCGACACTGATAAACTGATAAGTGGAAGTGCTTGTATGTGCCATGACAAGGGTAGGGAGGGAGGTGTAAAGGTGGTTTCGTCCACTCTCTCTGCCACTGCACGCAGACTGGAGTCCACAGAGCACGATAATATTGTCTACCAGAGCCGGTGGAACCATACAAAGCATAACAAGGGGTGTACACGGAAACAGTTAGATGTTGGCGGCGGATGGGAAGGAGGGAACAGATATTGCCGTTTAGCATACAGCGTTCATCACGAGAAATGCGACGCAGAGTACACAAATATATTTTCTGTGGATTTCCTTCAAATTTTCGACTTTTTATAAACAATTTTTACGGTTCCTCAACGTCTGGTATTTATAGACAGGTGGTTGTCATAAAATGAGTTGTTATAAAAAAGTTTTACTGTAAAAATATCTGCTACTTCATTCTTAGGGTAGTTTGGTGAATATTTACATATGGGTGTTGACTATTACACTCAAAACTTTCTTACGGCACTGAGTTCGTATGGACACTTGCTCGTACGAACATACAGTATTTCCGAGAACGGTAAAAATTTTTTAAAATAGTAGTATAAACCGCATGAAAATCTACTACACTACTAATACAGACACAAGTTTGCAGCAACAAACAACAGTACACATGATGTACGGGAAAAAATTTAGTACAGTACGTTCTAATTATACTGTAAAAATATGACAAGACACTGCGACATTTGATGATATTTACGGTCAATCATGCGCCGTACACAACAGAGTTCATTGAACTCCAGCAGCTGTTCCACTCGCAACCTATTGGTGCACTTTTTGTGTGCTAACAAGAGACGCATGCACAGATCGACAACACGCAACAGCGCTAGCCAATGCACAGTGTTTGAATGAGTTCAGAACGTCCATGATTGGCCCATATTTATGGGGTGGGCAGTCTTGCAAAGACTGCCAAGAGACGGCGTTATTGTTGCAGTTTGGGTGCCGTTCATGCATGAAACGTAAAAATTATTTGGAGAAAAATTGATATTCAATACTTTAGCCATGTTTTCTTGATCATATGCAGTGTTCTACCAAGGCCGATTTTGGCGGGCGCCCCACCCCGCTAGTTTTCTCTACCACCCGCATGGATGTAGCTAGGAATTTGAGAGTGTGGGTTACCTGTACAAAAACTGTAATACACTAAAAAAATTTAATTTTTACGTCAAATTCTGTAGATCTGTGATAAACATCCCAATTTTATTTAACAAAAAATCTCAACCATGGTTAACTTTCACAGCTATGTCAAGCAAATTCTTCTGTTCTTCTATGCTGCCCTATGCTGAACTGCAGTTTTAAATTGATACTCTTGGACATCTGGACCTTCCAGTGAAATGTGTAGCAGGGAATCGAGCGTGAACTCACCCAGTCTGTTTCTTAAGTCAGTTTTTATGAGCTTCATTTGAGAGAAGTCTCTCTCACAGTCAGCTGTGTGAAGTGGAATGACTCTGTAAACTTGTGCAAGTTTGGCTATATTTGGAAACTGATTTTTTCAATTGTTTTGTCAGTGCAAAGAAAGTGTACAACTTCTGTACATGTCTTTTTTCGGTGGTTATCAGCCATGTATTGCTTGATTTCACACCATTCTTGTTGGC
>PNEQ01106966.1:0-48606 GCA_003012365.1 Medauroidea extradentata | reverse complement strand
CAACCCACACACCTTGTGTCCTATATCTAGGACCTCAGTCCAACCCACCCACCTTGTGTCCTCACGTCAGTCCAACCCACACACCTTATGTCTTATATGTAGGACACCAGTCCAACCCACACACCTTGTGTCCTATATCTAGGACCTCAGCCCAACCCACACACCTTGTGTCCTATATCTAGGACCTCAGTCCAACCCACACACCTTGTGTCCTATATCTAGGACCTCAATCCAACCCACACACCTTGTGTCCTATATTTAGGACGTTAGTCCAACTCACACACCTTGTGTCCTATATCTAGGACGTCAGTCCAACCCACACACCTTATGTCTTATATGTAGGACACCAGTCAAACCCACACACCTTGTGTCCTATATCTAGGACGTCAGTCCAACCCACACACCTTGTGTCCTATATCTAGGACGTCAGTCCAACCCACACACCTTATGTCTTATATGTAGGACACCAGTCCAACCCACACACTTTATGTCTTATATGTAGGACACCAGTCCAATCAATTCAAATGTTTGTTTTTATCAAACTTCTAACCCTACTTTGACATTTCAAAGCTGTAATAATAAAATCATTTTACATTTTTATTTTATTGTATGAAAACCCTTGAAACATTAAAATGAACACCAACATCATATTTAGAACATCTTGTTGTCCTCGCATGACACATTCTGCGACGAGTTTGCTTCTCCTGTGGAACAATCCAGTGGTCCTTGCCATCATATCTGGAATCTTGATGTTCATTCTTTGATGGCCTGCCCTTTGATTTTCGAGATATGGCATTTTTTTTTCAAGGATTTAAATGGCCAGTCATCTTCGGAATGATAAGTGGTCCAGTTTTCCAGAGCTTAGTCTATTAAGCTGCCAAGCATTTTGCTCGGCAACATCAATGCAATGAGTGATCAAACTGAAATACCACTTCTTGCCACGGATTGAAGTTCTGTACAGGCTAATGTTCTGATCTGCTCTGTCTACACCACCCATGTGTTGGTTGTAATCATGAATGTTGTGTGGTTGGGTAATACGAATCCTCTTCTTTTGCTTTTGTGAATGCCTGTTGACATGGTTTACTGGACTTGCTGGCACACAGTTGGAAGCAACTGTTACGACCCTGTTATCGTTCCACTTGGTCACAACAATGTTGTTGTTTTATTCTAGTTTGGTTTCGAATGTTCCTCGAGCAGTTTTCTTGAGTTCATTTGAATGTGTCAGAGGACACCCTCCTACTCTATTCTCTCTTATGGTGCCAGTTCCATTGATGTTCCTTTCACGGAGTTCAACAAGTAATGGCAAGGAGGTGAAAAAATTATCAGTGAAGATGTGGTACTTGAAAGGGCCAATATGTGTAAGTACATCAACATATTTCAGGACAACACAGGCACCTAAACCCAGATCTTTATATTCTGGAGCTGCAAAAGTATCGGCACCTTGGTATGGATCAGTCCAAGCAATGTAACCAGTATCTGTTGCCCCTGTCCACAACTTATATCCATAACGAATAGGCTTTTCCTTCATAAATTGCTTGCATCCATGTTTTCCAAAATATGGCACCATGGTTTCATCAACACTGTGATTTTCACAGTGGGGAGTATGAAGAAGGAAACGTTTGTTGAGTTCAGTAAGTAATGGGCGAACTTTGGCAAATTTGTCGCATTTGTCAAGACTGCCATTATTGCAGACATGTAGATTTCCCATAATAAATTTGAACCTGTCTCTTGACATGGCATTTGATACCAATACATTGTGAGCATCAGGGCTGCTTTCCCAGAACATGTTCTTTCGTGGAACATCTATGTAAAAACTCAACAACAAAACAGCAATAAAGCATCTCATTTCTGTTTCAGTTATGTCCCCCAACAAATTTTTCTTTGCAGCATACTGATTAGTGTACATAGCCATCAAGGAAACAACTTCATCATCAAAAAATAGGTCAAACAATTGTTCGTGTGTTAGAGAATTTGTATCTGTCTGCAACAATGGCCACTCGGAACTATCTTGTAAAATATCACCTTCTGACCAGTGATAAAGTTTTTATTCTGTTTCAAAGTTCTTTTTTTTTTTAAACACAGTGTGAAGTTTTATTTCTAGGTATCTCAACATTTGAACATAGCTGGCTACCAGGGAGATTATCAATGCGTGGATTTTCCTCACCTCCAGAATCTTCGTCTGTTACTGGGTCACATGCATTTGCAGGCGGAAGAGCAGTGATTGCTATTTCTCCAAAATCTTCATCTGTATCAGATTCTGCAAGCATTTCCAATGCTACATTTAGCGAGAATCCTATGAAACAAAAGAAAAAAACAAACTGATATGAAAATATGTATTAGCAAAGAGGAAAGTGAATTATCATTTTTTACCAGAAAATGCATGCACGTGTGAATACACATTTAGATATTTATGATGCAATGGTGCAAGTAATACTGTTACTGCAATCAGTGAAAATGCTGGTTTTGTTTATTGAAATTTATAAAGTAAAACAATTTATTTTTTGCCGAAATTGAGAATACACACCTTTCAAATGTAAGGAATGGATCATCTGACATTGTTGAAGTCTTCAAACAATATTCTGAGCTGAACAGGAACAGAAAAGAAGGCAACTTTGCAGCTAGCATTGGCTAAAAGGAGCACCTTTCACCTATATTTCGTTTTTATTGAAACACTGCGAATGACAGTGGTGCCACCTAAAATGCTACTAGACACAAAAACAAATGAAAGCTACTTGAAGTTTATTTCACAAAGTGAATTAAAAGAGCAAAGATGTTTGTCCAATAAGTAAAAAAAGCAAACCGCAGAATAGTTGCTTTTATAAAAAAAAGGAAATGATATTGTTGTGACAAGAAATAGTACACCTACGAGACTGGTGTCCTATATGTAGGACACTGTAATAAGATCTTTAGTAGATTTTATAAAAATTGCTTATTTCATGTTATGAATGATTCTGTACATAAAATGATGTGTACTTGAAAGATTCTTAGAACCATAAATAATTACAAAAAAGGACGTTAAAATTATGGCCTATTTCACAAAGTAAAGATTCCAATTCACGTAGCAAATACACAACTGATATTTAAATTCAATTTTAAAACATGATGAACTGGTCATTGCGCTATATAATAAATTTCAGTCACAATCAGACATTGAAGAAAAGACACTATTTATTTCAACCACAAAATACTAAACATTAACAAGAAAAACAAAATATTAGTACTAGCTGTACAAATGTCCTATATATAGGACACCATTAATTAAAAAGTTTCTCACTGACCAACTTTTTAATGTTTCATTCCGTAATCAAACGCACATAAGGTTAGAAAAAACTTCTAAACAATTAAGAAAGAAAATGTTTAATCTTCTCAGTTCTTCGTAGGCGTCCAGATATATGAAGTTACATTACACACCATAGTAATTTGGATACGATTTTGCCATTTACTTTTAAAACCCCTTACAATGGTGCAAATAGCGAAAGAAATATATCATCTAATGCACGTTTCTATGCTGTACAATATGCGAAAAATTTAAGACCAGTGTTACAGTGTGAACATTTTGGATTTTTAGCAACAGCGGGCGGCGAAACAAAGACAGTGCTTATAGCAGTTACCGCGCGTTGAAAAGAGAGCAAGCCCATATAACTCTGTACTGCAATCAAAGCGTATGGGTGGTAGCGTTTCGTGCGTGGTCTGTTTTACGCGAAATCGCTAAACTTTTTCCCAGTATATTTATATATCAAGGCTCGGTTTCAGTCGCAACATTGAATTTTATTATTTTTCGCTTTTTTGGAATTCTAAGAAGAAAAATGTTCAATATGCTATTATACCTCAAATTCTATTTACATTTCACTACAGTACAGATCTTGCGATTTAGCTGTTAACATATAATTACGCCGCAATGTGTGTGGCAAATTTTTTTACATTCATAATTTGCCCGACAAATTGCGACCTGACTGTACGTTACTAGCTCTATTGCCATTCTTGTATTGTAGTGCAAGGTAAATAGAATTTGCGGTATAGTTTGCGGGGTTTTCAATTTAATGCGATAATAACTAAATAAAAAAGTTTTGAATTATGTTGAAGGTCGTTAAAGTTTGTTTTAGAAACTGTTAGACGATGTGTTGTTTATTGTCAGTATTGCATTGACGACAATGTTTTGTAGTGCACTTCTGTGATTAGTTTAGTTTTGCGACTCTGAGTAGCGTTTTGTTTTTGTATAGGTATGTAATATGGTAGATGCAAGTTTATATTAAATTCGTGATGTACAACTACGACGACTTTTATTTCTTCAACTAAAACCAAACTCACTCTGTTAGCAGGAAAGATAACAGAAACATTTCGAAAACGAAAATTGATTCGCAAAATGATCACGTTCCTCCGCTGCACCCCGTTTTGACTCACACCTCCCCCTAAGTAAAATTTGTTTGGTAGAAACCTTCGCGGGCGCACGCACAACTCACGAAAATTGTTTTCATTAAATTAAAATATTTTTGCGTACCCCATTCTACTCCTATATCCCATTTTGATCCTCCTCTCACCAAAACACTTCTTTTTTGCAGAAAACATCGCGGACGCACGCAGAATATCTCACCAAAATTTTTTTTACTAAGTTTTTAGGGTATCCCGTTCTGCCCTTCTACTCCGTTTTGCTGTTCTGCTTTAAAAAAAATTGGCAGAAATCTTCGCGGGCGGATGCACATCGCACCAAAGTTTATTTATCAATTTTTTTTTGTATCTTGTTTTGGCCGTCTAACTCCTTTTGTTTTCCCCTCTCAATTTTTTGTAGACATCTTTGTAGGTTCACGCAAAATTTACCAAAATTTCATCGCAGTCGGGTGACTGGTATAAAAACACAATGAAGACGAACAACCACTTTTATGATATAAGCTGTATGTTTGCCCGCGGCATTGCCCGCGTGTATTAGTCGTAACAGCGAATATTTACTTTAACTGAAGGACCTCTTTGTACGCCAGATTAGTAGCTCGGCCATGTATTTGGATAGCCACGCTGCAGGTTGGACTTACTCTGCAACAGGCTAAGTAGCTATAGCTGCCTATATCTGTCCTAAGTCTATCCCTTCTACTATTAACCATTGTCCCGGGCCTTATTTATAGTCATATCAAAACAGACCTTGAATATGAGATAGTATTCTGTTGGTGTAAGTAGTACTCGTATGATGACTCATTTACCTCGAGCACGACCGGAGTCGCTTCCTCCAGAGTGCAACACTGCATACGGTATTTGAGGGCAAAGACAAAGTTACTTGGCCATTTGTTAATGCTTGTATTTCTATTTAAGATGTTTGTTTTTGTGCGAACTAGGTAAAATAAAAGCATGTTTCAGCCACCAATATAAACGCATGGAATTATTGATTGTGTAGAGACATTTTGCTGACTGTTTATCAGAGGTTTGGCAATTAAAAATATTAATTGATACGGGATTGTATTTTTGGATACAAATATATTCGGGACTCAGATGTTCTATTTGCGTGCTGTTTTCCCTGATGTTGTAAATAGCATACAATTGTTGATGTTATGAAACCTCCTATGTGTTAAAATCAAAAGTTTTCAGGAGATACAAAAAACATATAGACACTAATAATGTTATGGTATTTGTTAGTAACTGCTGCCAAATGTAATGACAGCATCATTGCTATCCATCTGTGTAAACGGTAGTACAATCACAGGCGCAGAGTAAATAACTTTAATAATTATTTGTCATTTGGCACATAGGAGGTATCAAACTGCTGATTTGAAATACATAGGAGCTATTCTTACATATTGAATAATCAAGTACCACTTTAACACAGCATGTTAAATAGTAAACAAAGTGACCATAAACACCCCAAACAATAATAAACTTTCTTCTTTCAGTGGACATCAAAATGTCACTGTGAAGAACATACACACAACAAAAAATAACACCAAAATCTCATGCTGTACGCACATTACATCTTGGTCGCCTAGAAGCCTGATAAAATGATGATTCTGTCCTTCAATTCCGTGACAAAATACATACACAATTCACATACAAACCCAAACCATGCTGCTAGGCATCATGGTCTACTGGAGGCATGGCGTAAGGGTGGACATAACCACAGTGCCTATGCAAGAGGCAATATTAACTGTGATGTTACACAACATGAAAGCACTACTCCTTTTGAACTTTGTTACTCGTGTCTTCTTGTCAGGTTTGAATGGAAGACTATCATAGAAAGCATGGATGGCCCTTTTTTTCTATGTTGTCTTTAATTTCCTAAAGGGGTTTGAATTTCGAATCGTTTATAGGTACCGGTCAAGTGTTTAAGACTCTTTTCCCCTCACAGTGCTTGCAGACCTCCTCCTCTTCTGTGGTAGTTATTCATAATTGACTGCGTGATCCAGTTGGAAAATATACCATTTGGCAGATATTTCAGGGCCAGCACGTCACACACAGTAGGTTCCCTAGCTTTCTTCCCATGCTGAAGACATATTAAGTTATGTGAAACCTCATCATAATTCTTAAAAAAATTAATAGTTACTGACATTGACTTTGCATGGCTGTGAAGGCCTGGCTTGTCGCATCAGAGCTACGTAGTCAGTTGGAGAGTGTAT
This sequence comes from Medauroidea extradentata, assembly GCA_003012365.1. Lineage (NCBI taxonomy): Eukaryota > Metazoa > Arthropoda > Insecta > Phasmatodea > Phasmatidae > Medauroidea > Medauroidea extradentata. Next base: position 42,013 of record PNEQ01106966.1, on the reverse strand, counting down.
TGGAGGTCTGAAGTATTTCTCTAATGTATAATGAACACTACCAGTCTCCATTACTGTGTGGCCTTTCTCAGGAAACAGTTGTTCAGTTGCCAGTGATTTTTTTGTGTGCTACATCACTGAGAGCACTGACCAGAACCTTATTACGGTTCTGGTACTCACAGCCATCTGAAATGAGCGTAATTTTGTAGACTGAGTCTGGTTGTTCCGTAACAAAATCAACGATACATGTTGCAAACATTGGAAAAGACATTCCCATTCGCCTCATGCCAAACGTAGAGTGTGACATCACAATTGTTCAGCTCATATATTTTTAATTGTGCACTTTAAATAAATTTCAGTTGGTAGTACAGTGCTCAGGCTAGTAATTTAGGGTACAATATCTCACTTTGCAGATCTGTCGTAAGAACCAGATGTCCCTTACTTGCAGAAGACTTTGCAAGATTCTTGGATGCTCTAGCATTGTATTTGCTCTTAATATGTGATTCACATATTTCTTCCGTAACTTCACCCACTTTCTAGCTGTAGTACATGTCACATTGGTGCTTGCGAGGCATATGAATGGCAATATTTTCCGCTAGCACAACATCTGGGTACGTACTCCTTGATGCAGGCACGATGTTGTTCTCTTCGCACCATTCCTTATAAACACTGAACAAATTAATCTCAGACTTAAATGAGGATTCAACATAGATTTTTCTTTGAAGATTCCCTACAATAGCGACTTGGCATCTTCAGAAGCTATCCCAATCACTGTTTTATTCCTTCAATAATTTTTGTCTTCTTCCTTTTCTTGTTTTGAGCATTTTGTTCCTTTTTGGTATGTGCACTTCATAGAGTTGCAGTTGCAGGTATGTGAAGGTGTGTTCTATAACGGTTTCCATGTGTCTCTCCTTCTTTACTTTTTTTTGTGTGTGTTCGCTTATATCCATCAATTTCAACCACAGCGTTTCTTTCAAATACGACCACTGACACATTCAATGCAGGTAACACACTACAAATTGACAAAATCTACTCCAAAACAACTTGACAAACTCATACGAGCCTGCCAACATGGCACATGTGAATGATATCTACTATTTATGTCACTTGCCAACAAAATTATCAATCACAAATGTATTCAATACCTCCTATGTGCCATTTTGACACATAGCAGATATCATAGCAGCAACTATTTCGGGAAACACATAGGAGATACTCCGAGATATTCCGTTTGCTGGTATATTTAACAATGCATTTTAACCAAATAGGAGACATTCAAACTGTAGAGTTTGCAGAGACGATTCAAACAATACAGAAAACTCAAAATGGCAAATTTTGTCACATACGAGTTTTCATAACATCAACTATGATACGTAGCTAATTACTGAATCTACTAAATAAAAGTATTGTTTCAAGCTGGGGATAGGTACACTTGGGGACGCAGGTCTTTGATAAAAGAAAGAAAATAAATAAAGCTAACCTAATTAATTTACAACTATCTATACAAAAATACAATGATTAATCATAGTTAAATATATGTCAAAGAAAACTAATAATTACTATTTACATAAAGGTTATAAAATCTAAATAAAAAAATCTAAACAAGTTCCCTGTACGTGGAAAGTCTAATCACTCATAATGGTGGACCCAATGCACTGGACGCTATGCACGAGCACCGATGAACATCTTATAGCTCAGAAACACCTTCGTCACGTTACTTGTCGCAAACAACCTCTCCGGACTCCCTCGAACACTTATCGCAACACAATACTTCTCGCCACTCGTCACTATCACTTTCACACCAGCAGGCACCTGCCAGACAAAAACTCTCGTTGACTCTGCCGCATAGAGATGGGCGGTATTTAACGTAACAGTTAAAATTTACTGTTCCTATTTTGTGACACGTTACTCGAGTAAGAAGTTTCCCAGTAGACACTGTTATTTTTGGAATGTTTAAAAGAACCTTGTTATAACTTACGTGGGACGTGGAACTGTTCAACTCAGCGCGCGCATGCGCACAGTTACATCTTCGGACACCTCTTTCTCCATTTCCAAGTCATCTCTCCCTCTTTCCCACACACACAAAAGCGCGCGCGTAGATCCTTACTGCGCATGCGTAAGAGTTATTTTTTGGAATGTCTTGACGTCTGGACGTTACTTGTACTGCGTTACTTCTGATTGCTGCCGCGTTTGTAGTTCCACATGCGCAGCAATTATATTTTTAGACACTATGTACTCTCAGTCGTTTTAATAGTAAACAGTGTTAGTTAGTTAGTAGGGTGTATTATACAGTTTCGGATTCAGAAAAGAAATGAGCAATTTATAACCTTTTTAATAAATCTTTGTGCTACAGCTCAACTATTAACTTAAAAAAAAAAAAACTATTAGTCAGTTATAGTTGTATTTTTACTTAACTTGAGTTTCAAACGTATAAATAAAACCAAGTAAATTTTAAAAACATCGTTACAGTATGTTTTAAGCAAACCAACGAAATTTCATTACAAATATTTGTAACTTAGTGTGCGAAACCTAGTTCGAAGTAGTCTCGCGAATGGTTTTCAGTAAAACATTCCAAAAATAACACGTTACTGGAACGTGTTATTTATTTGGAATGAAAACGTTGAAACATGTTATATGGGAGTAACTGTCTGGCACATCCCTACAGTGCCGCAGATCTCTTTTATATCCTTACTCTGAAGTCTCGAATTCTCTCGGAAAGTCTTTTATCTCAAACATCCTGGAAGGGTGTCGCATCAGGGTCAAGCACCACCCCGCAAAATAGAGTACGAACAAGATATCTTCTGTTACCCGATATCGGTGTGCAGGTCGCCGCCATCGCACACCTCTAAAAGGTAACATGAGCAGCACAATGTACGCCGAACATCTTTGCTCTTGCCGCTGCTATATCAGCTATACTGCTCTCCAATTATCACGGCGCCACGGGAGGGGGGGGGGCTCTTACCTCTGCCACCACTGTATTCTCTTTCACAGCTCAGACAAATAGTCGCGGCTCGAAACAGTATGTTGACAATCATCACAAAAGTTTTAATTAAACACGTGAAGCAGCCAAAATGAGCGACGTCTGCAAAATTAAGAAATTTCAACTAACACCTTATTTCCAACTGTAGTAAAATAACAGCCATTTAAAATTTCGACAGTAAATAGCGCTACAATGATAACATATTTAAAACGCACAAAATGAAAATACTTTTTTTGTGTATTGATCCTAGATATACTTCGTACGTTTCTAAAAAATTACTTTATACTTATAATTTCTTACAAAGTCCTTACAAATATTTAAATTAAATTCAAAGAGATAGATTACATAATCTGCACTCACAGTCATAAACTTGTTTCTACTTAAGTGACAATGTTTAATGCGTTAGATATTTTCTGTTCGAATGTGCATACAATGCGCACGTAAAACAATATTGTTTTTACTTTACGTACATAAATTTGCTTTAATTATTACATTTTGTCATATTTCTAACATATATACTAACCTTTCAAGTTGAAGTTACACAGCACGAAGCAACTGCGATTGTCACCTGGAAAATAACGCTTTGAAAACCTTTTATCCTACTTTTATCCTATCTAATGCGGCAATCAGGAAAGTTCAGACTATTTTTAATATCTGCAAATTTAGAACATTTCAAATTACTTGATTTCAATGTAATACATCAGAACTTTCACATTGGCGTAAACTGACTACTCTTTTTTTTACAGGACTTACAAAGCGGCGACCCTACAATTTTTTTGTGAAATGTTATTAGTAAAGTCCACCACACGCTTCCAACGTTGTGTTTTGCGGATCCGGGTGGTATTTTTCCAGTTACAGCTGTTTAAAAAAGTAGTTTTTAGACATTTTGAGGGGCCCCAAAACACGTTTCTAATAAGCATGACGCATTTTAAAAATAATAGAAGTATAGTTGTAACCGCGTGTTCTTTTCGTAGATAAACATATTGTATTGTTACGAGTTTGAGCAAAACTTAATGTGTGGGCAGTTCCCACGAGTTTTTTGTGATAGAGGTCTTATAATTAGAAATAAAAGAATTGAATTAAGTTATTGATTTACTAGCTCACAAAGTTTACAAAAACAATAAACAGCAATCAATTATAACTTTCACAACACAATTAGTTATGCACACAATTACTCCTGTGTCACAGAACTTTGACAATTAAAGCACAAGAATATTTACCATTAATCAATTAAAGACTACAAATCACAATAAAAATTCAGTCATATATCCAATCAACAGTCTCTCAAATAGTTACAGTGTACAACCTTAATAGTCCGCAGTGGTAATGAATCACCACGTGCTGCACAGCACCCCGAGTGCACCACTGTCTTCACCCTTGAGGTCTTCGGATCGACTCCCGTCGCTCACCTCCTCTTCGCTCGTCAACCCACCGCAGCAGTCCTCTTGTTTCGCCCAACACTGCTCCGAAGGTAGCCGCCTGCCGCCTCACAGTAGACTCTGACATCACCAAGATGTCTTCACCAGTCTCTCTCCACAAGAATAGCACCTTCCTCTAGCACTCTCCCCGAATTTGTCGACTCAGCCACTATATATTCGGCGAAACAGTACGGGAATAACCGCATTACAAGGGTCTAAAAATATACATTTCATCATTATTCGAGTGTGACTTGAGTCTCGTAGGGCACCTCGTAGGGTAAAAGCGCAGTTGGAACAGGTATATATGATGTAGTTTCGGCGTGACTTCCATCACGTAGCCGCCCGGCTCGTGGATCACAGGCCAATACACAAGGTGTTGCGACACAGCTTCCAACCACCAGGCCCTCACACACAGCATGTAACACAGCCACCTCCTTAAGAATGTTCGTCTCGAACAGACACAGCAGTCTCAGGTCCATCGTAAGGGGGCTAATCTGTCGATGTGTACAACCTTAGGTCCCCTCGCTCAAAAGCTTAGACGAACAATCCGAAACACCATAACATTGATCTTCTTCACTATTTTATAAGGGCCTTCCCAATTAATATGCAGCTTGGGACAGTATCCCTTATTTCTCTGAGGGTTGTACAACCCCACCAGTTGTCCTTCTTGGAATGTTTCATCGGGTACATTCCGATCGTAGCGATTTTTCATTCTGTCGGTGTTGATCCTCAGGTGTCGCCGGGCAAAGTTGTGAGTGTGAACCAACTTGCGACATAATTCGTTGGCATACACTGGGGGTGCAATCTGGACTTCCTCCGCCGGTCGCCCTAACATCAGGTCGCTCGGGAGACTGAGCTCTCTTCCAAACAGCATCCTTGATGGTGTCACCTTAGTTGCATCATGAACGGCAGAGTGGTATGCTAGCAGAAACAGTAGTACTTTAGCGTTCCAATCCTTTTGATTACAGAAACAAAGACAGATAGGTATTGCTCCAGGGTGCGATTTAGGCATTCGACCATTCCATCAGACTGAGGATGTAGCGGAGTGGTTCGGGTCATCCTTATAACCATTATTCATCGTCACTTCTTGGAAAAGGGCCACTTCAAAAGTCCGTCCTTGATCCGAGTGAAGCTCCAGCGGAACCCCAAACCTTGAGAACACATGTTCGACTAATGCATCAGCCACCATGCTGACCTCTTGATTCGGTATGGGAAGAATCTCTGGCCATTTGGTGAAGTAGTCCAGCACCACCAACAAGTACCAATTGTTTTTCTCGGTTATTGGCAAGGGACCCAAGATGTAAACCGCCATTCTCTCGAATGGGGCACCAACATTGTACTTCTGGAGACGACCTCGGCCTCTGACCCCGGAACTTTCTTTGCGGTACTGTCGTCACACATTCGACACCATCTGTCGACATCTTCATGGCAATGAAGCCAGTAAAACCTCTCTCGAACTTTGTTAAGTGTCTTATTAATGCCGAATGACCGCCTGACAGTGAATTATGGAGCTCCTTCAGTACCTCTGGGATCTTGTTCTCTGGGAGGACCAACTGTAGGAGTTCATGTCTACCATCTGTACTCTCCCAGTTCCGGTAGAGGACACCATCCTTCAGAACAAGTGAATTCCACTGTGCCCAATATGCCTTAGTTGTAGCACTCTTTTCAGATAGCTCCTGCCATTCTGGCCGGTGGTCCTGCTCTTTCCAATCAGTATTGGGCACAAGTCTGAGTCATTTTGTTGTTTCCTTATCTTGTCGTTAGTCCAGAAAACTTCCCATCGGCCGTTGATGCCTGAAGCCTTGTTGTTCTAATATAAGCGCACTCCTCCGCTCTTCTACTCTTGCTGTTCACAATGACGACAGTTGGGGTCACAAGTCCTGTGGGATAATGCATCTGCATTATTATGGGAATGACCACCATGGTGTTGTATATCAAAGTTGTATTCTTGAAAAAGTTGTATCCATCGAGCTATTTGTCCTTCGGGTTTTTTAAAGTTCAGTAACCAGCATAGAGCAGCATGATCTGTTCGCAAAGTAGTGTCTGCCACATAAGTAGTGGTGGAAATGTGATATGGACTTCACCATTGCCAATAGCTCCCTGCGAGTGACAATAGTTTCTCTCTGGTTTCTGCAGCACTTTGCTGAAATATTCTAGAGGCTTCTCTACTCCATCTTGAACCTGTGATAGCACAGCACCGATGCCTACATCACCCGCATCTGTGTTCAATATAAATTCGCCTTCATTATCGGGGAAGCCCAAAAAAAGGAGGGGACGTTAAAAATTATTTTAATTTTCTGAAAGAAGATTCACATTAAGCGTCCACAGAAACTTTCTTTTGGCTTCAGTAAGCTCATGTAGTGGCTTGGCAATTGTAGCAAATCTATGTACAAACCACCGATAATAAGTGCAGCGTCCAAGAAAGCTCCTCACCTGTGTCCTGTCTGTTGGTTGTGACCAGTCTCTTATTGCCCTCGTTTTTTCTGGGTCAGTCTGGATTCCATCAGCTGATACCACATGCCCTAGGAAACTAACTTTCTTTTGGAACAGGTGGCACTTCTTGGGAACCAGCTTCAGATTATCAGCAGTCACTTTCTGGAACACCGAATATAATCTGGTAAGGTGTTCTTCAAATGTTTTACCTGTGACTATGATATCATCTAAGTAAACTTGGCAAATATCTAGAGGTAGGATCTTTTCCATTAGTCGTTCGAAGGTAGCAGGGGCATTGCATAGCCCAAACGGCATGATTTTAAACTGCCAAGTTCCTTTCCCTTGCACAGAGAAAGCTGACTTCTCTCTGTCCTCCTGCACCACCACACATTGCCAGTAGCCACTCTTCATGTCAAGTGTAGAGAACCATTGTGACCCTGTCAAATTGTACAGTGTGTCATCAATCCGAGGGAGGGGGTAGCAGTCTTTTCTGGTCGCATCATTCAGCCGGCGGTAATCCACACAAAATCTTGTGGACCCATCTCTCTTCTTAACTAGCACAACAGGTGAGGGCTGACCGACGGCTCGATCACATCCAAGTCCTTCATTTCTTTCAAGATGTCATCCACAGTCTCTTGTGTAGCCAGAGACAGTCGTCTTGGGGGTTGCTTGATTGGTCTAGCTTGTATCAATGTGATGTGCAGCAGATGTGCTGCCAAGGTCAATTGGCCACATGAAAAAATTTCCTTGTTTTTCTTCAGATCTGCCACAGCCTATTCTTGTCTCCAGTTCAGGTTTTTTCCTGTTCTAGTTAGTAGTTGCTTGAGTGGTTCTGGCATAGTCCCATTAAGGTCACCCGACTTTATGGCTTCTGTGTCGGTTGTAGTTATTTGGGAGTATTGTTTGCAAGCACCTATTATGGCCCCCTCCTCAAGCTGGATTGGCCTGTTAGAAAAGTTAACCATTCGAACAGGTAAATTTCCAGAATTCGGCGAAACCAATGTTCTTGCTACAACCACCTCATCAGGTAAGCTACTTCCTCTCCTCATATGTTCGACCAGAGCTACACGCCGCACAAAATTGCCTCGACACCATGCGGGGATGACTATCTCACAGGATGCTGGCAAAACAGTTGTCTCACAACAGACCACTTAGCAGCTGGTTGGCACGGATAATTCGCTTCGTGGCATCATTACCAATTCTCGGGCAACACATCCAGGCCCAATAAACATTTATCTTCAATGTCAGCTATGTGCACTTCGTGCTCAATGCAGAGGTCACCCAACTTCAACTGTACCTTTTTCTTCTCCTTCACTGGTGTGGTCTCACCTGTAGCTGTCGTCAGAAAGCTTTGTCTGTAATTATGGCCCCGTGATTGCTGGGGATAAGGCCCCAAGATGTCCGGTCTGACAACAGTAATGGTTGCTTCAGTGTCTACAACCATGCGGCAAGAAACATTATCTAGACTGCCCTCCGCTAGGATCGCATCAAAATCTTGTTTCACTGAGTGTACTTTAAGAAATACTGGGTCCTTAACTCCCGCAGCCACTGACCTTCGCTCCTTAAGACCGGTGCTTACATGTTTCCCGACGGCTGGCCAGATCGGGCAGCTTCATCCTGCTCTTGGTTTCTGTTTTTCTGTAACCATCATGGACACTGGGCTCTCAGGTGTCTGGGCTCTCCACATTCCCAACAGCTTGGTCGCCCCTGTTGTCGATGGCGGGGTGTAATCGGAGTAATTTGTTCTTAATTGCATTCATTGTGGTTTCCATTCTCTTCAGGATGTTCTCTAGGCTGTTGTATCTCTCGTCGCCCGACAGTACGACTGCCCGCACAGCACGCCGAGTTGATGGCCTTCTTGCAGATTCGACCTCCAGTGCTCTGGCCAGGGCATCCTGCATAGTCCTTGGGGTGGCAAGGCGCACTGCTTGACGCACCTCTACATCGGCAATGGCGTCGACGAATAAGCCGACTGCTATGATATCTCGTGTCTGTTCTGGACACCCCTCGAGCGACAAAGGGCGAGTTGCACAATGTCCTGCCACAATTCTTGCAATGGCTCCCCTGGTCACTGGGTGCGACTTCTTAGTTGCGCATGGTGGGCATGTCTTAAATACTAGTCTCCGAAGCGCAGCTCCAGGGCAGTAACTAATGTCGAGTATTCCAGCCGTTATTGTTCTGGAAGCAACTGGACTATACTGAGGGCAGGTCACCTCAGCACAGCAGCAAGATAGTAGGCACGTTGCTGGTCAGACCAACCATTTATGGTTGCCACAATCTCGAACTGATTTTGGTACTCTCGCCACGGAGTCTGGCCATCGTAAGGAGCAGGCTTGACAGAAATCCCCTTTCCAATGTTCGATGCAGGCGCACTAGACACACCAACATGTTGCAGCCCATTTTCTGCCTGGTTGTGAATCACACTACAGCCTGGTTCGAACTTCGTAGTCTTCTCTTCGCCATCTTCAGGTATAGATTCAGTACTGACCTTGTCTTCTCTGGTAACAAAATGGCTACCTTCCTGATGCTGACGAAAGTCTTTCCACTCCTTCCTTAGATCAATTATTTGCTGCTCCACCTTTTCGTTTATGTTGTTTATTTTCGGGTACACAAACTCTTTCACATCGTCAATTTGCTGTCCACCACTTCGTTCACCTTGTCTACCTTTTCACTTACATTGTCTACAAGATAACTAACATTCTCAACTTGCTTATTTACTATATCAATTTTCTTATCTACATTTTCATTTTACACTATCAATTTTCTAATCTACATTTTCGTTTACACTATAAATTTTCTTATCTGCATTTTCATTTACACTGCCTTTTACTGAATTAATTTGGCCACTTAATTGGCCACTCATTCCCTCGATGAGAGCTTTTAGTAGTTATATTTCAACTGACATTCTTCTTGTAATCATTCACATTTACAGTTGAAAATTAAACTTAAAATTTATAAAGTGGTTCAATTTAATTAAGTAGCAATTGCGTGCAAATATTTAATTTACAGAGTTAATTATTATATTAATTTATGCCTTTATCCCACTTCTGACACCAGTGTTACAAGTTTGAGCAAAACCTAATGAGTGGGCAATTCCCACGAGTTCTTTTGGGATAGAGGTCTTATAATTAGAAACAAAATAGTTGAATTAAGTTATTGATTTACTAGCTCAAAAGCATACAAAAACACTAAACAGCAATCAACTTTCACAACATAATTAGTTATGCACACAATTACTCCTGTGTCACAGAACGTTAATTAACTTTGACAATTAAAGCAAAAGAATATTTACCATTAATCAATTTAAGACTACAAATCACAATAAAAATTCAGTCACATATCCAATTAACAGTTTCTCAAATAGTGACAGTGTATAACCTTAATAGTCAGCAGTGGTGATGAATCACCGTGTGCTGAGCAGCACCCCGAGTGCACTACTGTCTTCACCCTTGAGGTCTTCGGTTCGACTCCCGTCGCGCACCTCCTCTTCGCTCGTCAACCTGCTGCAGCAGTCCTCTTGTTTCGCCCAACACTGCTCCGAAGGTAGCCGCCTGCTGCGTCACAGTAGACTCTGACGTCGCCAAGATGTCTTCACCAGGTTCTTTCCACAAGCATAGCACCTTCCTCTAGCACGACTAATAGCGAACTCTCCCCGAATTTGTCGACTCAGCCCTTATATATTCGGCGAAACAGTACGGGAATAACCGCATTACAGGGGTCTAAAAATACACATTTCATCATGTTTCGGACGTGACTTGAGTCTCATAGGCCGCCTCGTAGGGTAAAAGCGCAGGTGGCACAGGTATCTATGACGTAGTTTCGGCGTGACTTCCGTCATGTAGCCGCTCGGCTCGTGAATCACGGGCCAGTCCACACGGTGTCGCGACACAGCTTCCAACCACCCAGCCCTCACAAACACCATGTAACAGTATGTTCAGCTGTATCGCGTATAAAATAATAGACGCAGCACACTATAACACCGTTCACTCATCATTGAAAGCAAATAAAATATTCAGTCTCTGGGCATATAGGGGTTGTATGAACATATGTAACGATACGTTAATTTCGATATATATTATTTCTCTATGGCCGTACTTGCTTTTTCGGGTCGTCTGCACTGAGAAAAAAATGTTGTTGGTGCAAACAAAATGTGTTTGAATCAACCAAATAATTTGTTTGTATAGGGGCAAAGAAATATTTGTTTGCTCGTACCTAATTATTTTGTTCCCTCGATTTGTTTGAGGCAAATAGCTGAATTTTGTTAGCAGTACCAAATATTTAGCTGGTCTAAAAATATTTCGCTGGCCATATCAAATGCACATGCAATATTTTAAGAACTAAAAAAAAAATTATGAACTTAAAAAATTTCTGAAAATAAGAGCTAAAAAAAAGTATGGCCACGCCGGGATTTGATCCATCATCCCTTCACTTAACTCTTTCAATACATGACCTAACCAACTTTTTTTTTTTTTTTTTTTTTTTTTTTTTAATAAATGTTTGGTGCAGTGGCGATGCGGAAACTTCCGCATCATCACTGCACCAAACATTCCCCCCTTTAATGTGACTTAATTTGAGTGACCCCAGTACTTTTCGTGAGACAATTTGTATAGTGACAATTTTGGAGACCCAAATGGACAAACACAAATTTACACCCAGCCAAACCTGGGAATCGAACCCAGAACCCCTCGCACCAAAGCCGGCCGCTCAACCAACTGAGCCACGGAGGGTCGGCACCAACTGAGCTACGAATGCTTCCATGAAAGTGATATTGTTATTTGTATAGGAATAGTTAGGTCGAGCACTGCAGCACAAAGAACGAGTCGTGCAGCTGCTGTGTTTTTCAAGTTTATAGCATTTCTTTTTGTGATCAATCGAATTAACCACTATGAAATTGTTATAGCTAAAATTAAGATACTAAAATTATGCTGATTAACAGTTTAGACGTCCTACTTGTGGCATAAACTTATATTTTGAATGTTGAGGTATATAGTGTTCGCCATCTTATCGCTTACGTACGCACGCCTGCCATCTTCCGCAAGTCAACAAGTGTATTTAGTTTCGCCAGCAAAATCATTTAGTCCAACGAAAAAAAAAAAAAAATGTTGGTTCAAAGCACTTAACTTATAACTAACAATATTATTTTGTTGACAAGTTGTAACGAGTGGTTTGTTTACACAAATTATTTATTCGACGTCCTGAAGTAACCAAATATACGTTTGGTACAAACAAAGTGCGTTTAAATAAATAATTTGGTCGAGGGAAATAATTAGATTTGTTCGGAGGACTTCAAGCTTGGTCTTACCAGCAAAATATTGTTTAGCTGAAGCAAACATCAGCCAAACAAATATATTTAGGATAATGAAACAATTCTTTCTCTCAGTTTGCTTTGAAATGTTTACAAAGACTAAGTTCCACCCCTGATATTTGACAGTTATTTTCTCAGAATAAAAACTGAGATAATCATGTTCGTATTCACGTATAATCATTCTGAAACAAAAACAAATCTTAATATATCAAAAGGTAGACAGCGTAACGATTCAGCGCTCTCGAGGGCGTATGGCTGGGCGGCCTGGCGGGACGCACCACCTTCCCTGCTCGGTACCTACAACCCCTATGTCGAGAGAGCGGACCCTCCTCCTTACCCTCCCCCTGCTTCGCTATCTTCAGTCACTCTATGAGTCGGTGGACTTCACACCCCCATCCAATCCCCCCATCTTCCCGCCCCTGGCGACGGGGGCCACTCGCACCTAGCTGACGTCACAGGCGTTATGATTGGAATGGGTACCTGTCAGGCATCCGGGACAATAATTCAGTGGCGGGCGACTTTAAATACCAGAACCACTGTGCGCATAGACGGAGTGATTGCGGCGTTCAACTGGTGAGTGTTCGCAACCGCCTTGGCAGCGAGGGACGAAACGGGACCAGCAGATCAAATAGATGCTACGTAAGTGTGGACGACGGTGTCACTCTTCGAGTGGTGTGAGTAAGTGGATGAGTGGACGAACAGGTTGAACTGTAGCTAGTAGTCGGAGGACTGATTTGAGAGAGAGACGTTATTAATTATTCACTAGAGAATAAATTAGGCTTTTAGTGAGATTACCTGTATATAATATATGTAAGCATTTATTTGAAAGGCGTGAATCGCGAGTGTTGTATACTTAATGTAGAGTGTTTATAGAGACTGTAATTAGAACTTTAATTAACTTATTTATTTATCTAAGTCCTCCATCCTAAACGAACCTAGCTGCGCCTAGGACGGCAAAGTTGTTACGATATCATGGAGTAGGCCTAATTGAAAACCAATTTCATGTCTTTTTCACCCATTTAGTGATTGAATTTTGTAAAACCATACCATCACATGTTACACATTTATAAATGTATCCACTGAGATGAAAATCACGATGATAAACTATTGAGTCAAAACGTAATCGACGGTTCATATAAAAACATACTTAATTTCTTCACAGTCCTAAGAATTCGGATATAGAAAAGTTTTGAAATCTGTTAACGGGCATTCACGTATTCATCAACATAAAGCGAAAGTCAACTCTATATATCGACGGTTTGGGCAGCACTCGTGGATTTATCTAAAACACATTCAATGTTTGTTCACCCCCTTAGCCCCTTAGGGTTAGAAAAAAAACGTTATAGGTAGTTACGGCTACTGCATGTTTCAGTGGAAACCATGGCGACAGTCCGCTGAATTCGAGATATACAGACGATTAATTGAAAACACCTTTCACCTCGTTTCATCACTTTCTACCCCCGTCAGTGTCATATTTCGAAAAGTAAAAAAAAATAAAATATTTTTTTTCAAGTATTTAAGTAAGCATTAATCTTAAGTAAAAATCGCTTCGATGTCTAAAAGTTCAGTGGGATCGACATTTATGTCGATAATGAACAAAAAAACATATTTTCGTTTACATCTTTGGAATCGAATTTGGAAAATATTCCGACATGTATTGGGTCTTTACGTAAACATCATTTTGAAGCAAACAGCCCTACGATGTCTCGACTAGTTCTATAGCTGTGGAAGAATAATCGCAAACACATTTCACCTCTTTTTACCCACTTAAACAAAGAATTTCGATACGTATTTTAGTCCATTATTAGATATTTGTAAACATAACTAATTGAAGTAAAATTCACGACGATAGCTTATTGGGTTCCAGCTGTTGAGAATAGCAATAAAAACACATTTTCCCCCATTTTTATTCTTCGGGAGCAAATTTTCGAAATTTCCTTTTATTATTATTATTATTATTATTCACATGAGCATCATTTTTAAAGTGAAAAGCAACGCTCTGTCCCGAAGGTTTGAATAAATATTGATAATTAATCGAAAACACATTTCAAGCCTTTACATCCCCATAAAAATTAAATTTCGAAAAATCCTTATATCGGCAAATATGCATTTATATGACTGACCCACTGAAGTAAACATCACGATGGTAGGCCATCGGGTTCGAGCTATGTGTATGAATCTCAGAAGACACACTCCTCCCCGTTTCACACTCTTAGGGGGTCGAATTTCGAAAAATCAGTTCTCAGTGCTCGCCTACGACCTAAAGGAAACCCACACAGCACCATGAAAACTATGAGCAAAAGGTATATGCATATAAAAAAAGGCTCGGAAACACTTATTCATACAATTACTTTTTCTCCCATATTTTTATACCTGTAGCCAATTTTCCTCTTCTTAATGCAGAAATGTAAATATGCTCTCACTAGAGCTCTAGGTTTTAAAAATTACAACACGCCTGTAAAGAACATATTTTTGGGGCACCAAAAAATAGATATAAACCGTTTTTTATACAATGTTCTATCAAGGAAACTACAAACCTAATTCATTAAACAGAAACAGAGAAGCATTCGTTAGACTTTTCGCTATTCTTCCCACAAATTAAACTATAGCGTCATCCATAGAAAAAGAAACTGCTACGAAAACACTACACGTCAATTTAGAGCAACACATAGGCCTATCTCAACGAGACATCATACCTCTAGTTTACCCAAAATATTGGAAGTCGGCCTTCTGACTGACTAATTCACTCCGTAAGCGAAGAATGGGTTTAGAGGACTCGGATCTAGGTTACCCTGGTACCTTATCGACACCAACGCAACTAGCGGTGGAAATGGTCCCTTTATGAACGAACAGTATTTGATCTTCTTAAGTTGCAGTAGAATTAACCATATGGATGTCTATGTATGTTACTCTATCGTGACTTATAGGCATAGCACAAAAAGAGTGCTGTAGCGCCATTATTGAAACTCTGTTGACTCGCCATGTCGCATCTCGAATGTATTCTTTCCAGGCTCTTATGAACAACTCCTGGAAAATATGTACAATACAGAGGCCATGGCACACGCTTCTTTGCAACTGCTGTACCTGTAGATAATTGCCTGTTGGAAGTACTGTTGAAAATTATATTACCAGGAGTATGAAAATATTCACATACTTTTTTTTTTTTTAATTATTCAGTATTCAACACAATCCTTTAGACTTTTATATATGCATCGTAGTTTTATTATACATTCCTATTCCAAGGCATAAAGAATAACTGCAAAACGATTCAGGCATTTTAATAGAAAAAAACTGCTTAAAAGTTTCTTTGCTCTTCTTACTCCCGCCAGACATGCGAGCAGAATACAGCACACTTGTTTCTGTGTTCATTTAAATGTCATACATTCTTAACGTATTCCCACAGCAAAGGCCATCGCTCGGAGTCCGAAAGTAGACTGCTCTTCCTTCCCTACTCGTACAGTAGGCGTACGTCTAAATATGGCTCCTGCTGTGTAATCCACAGCTAAACTGGGTGGCATCAAGCCGTTATTGACAATATTTCCATTTTTAAAAAAAATAAGTAAAACATTTTTTTAACGTCTTGACAACGTCATAGTGCGCGCACCACTTGTATAAAGCGATCGCTGATGGTTGTATACGTTCGTTTCCTTGGCGTAAAATATACACAGTGTTCTGTTGAATTAGCTGTAGAGTTCTCTACGTTCGTCAGTCACTTGCGACGCGCTTGCATAGTAGGCAGTTAAGTTGGCCTCTGACCTCTCTAGTGCTATTATCACGATGGGAAAGCGAAGAGAAACTGATATCCTACTATCCGGGGCCACCTGCCAGGGCGGAAACCATTCGGCGCTTTCCGTCATACACTACACAAGTGTAACATAATTGTGAGTTGCAACAGTTGTGCTCGGGAATACGTATATTCCTTTCAGGATATGCGAAAATTATTATCTAAAGCTGCTACGTTTTACTTCCGCCCGTAAAAATACGCAGGATTTCGAGAAAAAAAAACTATTCAGTCAACCAAAATTAGTAGAAATGTTGTTTTGAATTAAGGCAAACCTGAAAAGAAAATATATTTACCCTACTACAGAATAATAGTCAGAGAATATAAATCAGACTAATTGACTACATGACTAACGCCTACAGTATCTGCTTCGACACACTTCATCAAGATATTTCTTTAATTCTACATTAAAGGGCACTGTAAAAAGATGTACAATGTGTGTGTTCGTAATAATACTTGGCTATGGAAAAGGCCTGCAGCACACAATACCACACATAAAATTACGAGCAAAAAAATTAAAAACAAGATTTTTAAAAAAATTTTCAAATTGTAAATTTAAAAAATAGTTAAGTCTACGGTTATATTCTAGGTTCACAATAACCCCTCTCTTGGTAATTCGTCATAATATAGGCGTACGTGGATAGATAAGTATAAAATAAACTATATTTTCAAAATACTGTATATACACATATAGCTACATACATAAATGTTTAAGATGAAGCGCTATCCATTATACATTAACCTAATTTCATAATTTAATTACAAACTAAGCCACAAAACTATACAAAACATAAAACTATAGCGCCTCAAGCCTTTAAATATATATAGCCTATGTATGTATATAGAAAACATTGAAATAAATAAATAAATATATATATATATATATATATATATATATATATATGGCTAGAACTTGGCTATCTACGTACGCATATATTATGATGAGTTACCAAGAGTGGTTGTTCTGGGCCTACCATATAGCTAATATATACATTTACAACAAATGCAACTTTATTTTTTTTTTTTTTTTAATTTTTAGTTCACATTTTCTTTCAACTAATTTCTTTTCTTTTTTTCTCTTTTTAGTATCAAATCTCTGGAACATATTTATTGGTTTGTCGGACTACTGTATACAAGTCAATGCAATTAAAATAATAGTAAAAAATAATTTTTCGTTTTAGTTCACGTAATTTTAATAATATAATAATATACGTGTAATGTAACCCATAACATTTTATTGTTACCGAACATACGTAAGTATGCCAAACTTAAGTTCAATCAGATACCAACAAA
The DNA here is from genome assembly GCA_003012365.1 of Medauroidea extradentata. Classification (NCBI taxonomy): domain Eukaryota; kingdom Metazoa; phylum Arthropoda; class Insecta; order Phasmatodea; family Phasmatidae; genus Medauroidea; species Medauroidea extradentata. The sequence goes on along the minus strand of PNEQ01106966.1, from coordinate 24,824 downwards.
TGGTTGAAAAATGGCTTGCAAACTTTGAAAAGGTCAACTTACTTACATACTGTTACGAACCATGTAACTCTGGTTCTAACACAGCGCTCAGTAACCAGGCCACTCGGCCAGGAATTCCAAAATATTAAACATAAGTTGCGGCAAACTGCGAGGCAGAACTCCCCACTTCAACAGCGATTCGAGTTGCTACACAGGGCGCGATAAAGAGACGTGTCACGCTACCTACGAGGTCTGTCTGCACCATATCGTCGCCAGGACCACTTCACTACCAAGATGCACCACGACGTCCAGATCTACTCGCAAATTTATTAAACCCTTGCGACAGTTTTTAATTCCGTGTTTTTAATTAACTACTACAACACTGCGAAAAAAAGAGCTAACAAAATAAATGTATGTGACGGATATTTAATGAATGTGACCTTAGAAGGAGAATGAGGGTCAAGAATATATTCACTTAATGCAAAACAATAATTTAAAACCATCTACGTTATCATAATTTTACTTCAAGATATTACAGACTTTATGTAAGTCAATACACATAATTTAAAAAAGGATGGGTTCTCCCACTGAAAGGTTTTTGCTTAGCGTTGAATTTGGTAGCACGCACAAATAAATTGATAAATAAATAAAAAAAAAACGATCTTGCCAACCAGGTCATGTCAGCTACTAACAAAGGTTTTCTTAATATCAATCTAGAGGACGGAAAACTTATTGTTAGGCTTAATTTTTTTTATTCAGTAATGGTGCGAAATATGTTAACGTTATTCAAACAGTAAATTATGCGTTCCTTCTGAAATACAGAACCCCAAAATTCTTAAATACATAAGAAGCTGCGGCGTTTGAGCGCTTGCCTTACACCTAGGCGATCCAAGTTCTATCCCTGGTGTTTGACGTCCGGATATGCGCATATAGGATCGTGTCGGACGATGTCACAGTTTCTGCAGTTTTTTTTCGGAGCATTCCCATTTTCCCCACTCTTGCTTTCCGGCACTTCTCGATACTCATCTCATTCACCCTCATAGACACTGAATGTATTTGATGATATCCTTCAGTTCCGCATAAACTAAGTAACAGTTTATTAAATACTTTATATTGACATTTCCAGTATCTGTTTTTTCGTAGAGTGGTTAGTGGCTAATGTGGTCGTTCTTTGCTGACTTGACGAATCCTGACTACATCTCTTTCACTCACACCCATGTACTTTGCTGCTCTTGCTGGTTGCTCTCTTAGAGACTCAAGCATTTACTTGTCATTTCTTCATCACAACACTGAATAACGGTTTCTATTACTTCCCGCTCTCTGCTATGCATCTTCTTTCCACACCTCTGCAGGCTACCACCTTCACTTTACATTTTCGGGTATGCACTGAGGGTTGATATTTTCCTAACAGCTACTACACGGCTGCCGACTGTGTGACGCGACGTTATCACCTCTTCTTCCCCTGTCCCGTTGTCCAAGCAACCCCGCGCTGTGAGAAGCCAAGATAACTGCCTACTATAGATGCCGTGATCATAGGTACGACGGGTAACGTAAACCTCCTGAGAACTAGAGCAGAGCAAGAGTATGGACTTCGTTAATGACGGCACGGCGTAAGAAACGTGGTTGCAAGTGAGATTCTACCATACGTACGGCAAATATCTACAGGCGGTTATATTAAATAGAGAAGTATGTTTGCTCAGTTAAGTGAAAATGGCAGGCTTTATCTACCACCAGGTTTTGTCTAAGAGCCTGCAAGCAATACATGGTTTTCCAGTTTCTGGGACGTTTAAAAAAACCAAGGGCGTTGCCAGAGAAAAAAAGGGGTTAACTGTTATTAACGCACCCTCCAAACCTCTGACCATCAGCCTCGAAGAACTAATAAAAATGCCAAGTTTAGATAATAAAACTGCTAAAAAAGCACCATTTTGGAGAATTTCCTAATAGCGACCCCCCCCCCACCTTTTCCCCATTTTTTCCGTACTGGTTACCTCAGCGTAATATTTTTTTCTGCATGTTGAAAGTATATAGGCCGCGGTGGCCGGGAGGTCAGACCTCTCGCCTCCCACCAAGGCGATCCGGGTTCGATTCCCGGCGGGGTCGGTCCCCAGATTTTCGCATGTGGGAATCGTGCCGGGCGATGCCTCTGGTCGGTGGGTTTTCTCGGGGATCTCCCGTTTCCCCCGCCCATTCATTCCGGCACTGCTCCATACTCATATCATATCAGCCATCACCAGCGCTAAAGACCTCGACGTTAAGCACTGACCAAAATTTCTCACTCTCTTGAAAGTATATACTCGAAAAGTTTTTGAATCTGTAGGCCTATCTTTAGTGCTTTCCACACACTTCAAATAAAAAACCTAAGGGAACAAGTAAGTACGTTAATTCGAAAATTAAAAAAAATCGAAGCCGTTGTGTTTCATCCCTTCGCCTAAATAACGATAGCACGAAAATTGCTCGTTGAATGCAACCGTCTTCAGCACTAAAAACAGGACGTGTTCGGTAGGCCTATTGATAGGCCAATACTGTTGTTAGGGCAATGAAAAGAGATTTCGTTCAATAAGAAGCATGTAGGCAATAGTGTCGCAATCCTATGTATTTACCCGTAATTCGTGAGTCAGTCAATCGCATCGCAGACCACTAAAGTTACGCGTTACGACTTACGAGACCCTCCTCATGGAGTGTTAAAAATAAATGTGGCAACACATGACAACGTTGCGAATGCTCCGGCTATGTATTGATTTATTTACTCAAAATTACATTTTAGTCGACCTCAGAGTGGCTGCAGCCCAGGAATATAGTTTGCCAAGATAATTAATATAACGACATATTAAATAATTGTTCAAACGTTTACACTGTTACAAAATACGAGAACTAAAAAGTATACTATTAAATAATACACAAATACAATATTACAATATCAATACACAATATCATTATCATTGTCAAAAGAGAATTGAGTAGACTGTTAGGCTACCGAACATTTAATACAATTCGTTGATTCAATAGGACGTGATGTAAAAGTTGATATTAAAAAGTTTAAAATATTTTGTCTGTTGGCAATTTGTTACAGTATAATTTCTGTGACACAAATGAGTCTGCACTTTTTGTAGATAGTTGAAGAATATATTATAAGTCGCAAGGATTAGTTACAATACAAATAAATGGAAACAAGAGATATGGTTCGTGTTAAAAGTACGTAGCATTTAAAAGAAGAATAGTAATACCGATTTTTTTTATATCGGTAAACTTGTATTATAATGTAATAAGAAGCAGTAATGTAGTCTGGTCAATATATAGGTTCCAGACTCGGTTCACTGCAACAGATCCAGTGTTTAGAACACAGCGAATACAAAGTAAGGCAACGGTATGTAGGTGTTCGCATCTTTTGAAATCAACATCTGCATTCTGCAGGCCCGTATCAACGGGAGGGAACGGGGAGATGACGAGGGGCCCCGTACGTAAGAAACTTTGATGGGGAAAATTGTCTCCCACCTCTTTTGGATGTTTGGTGGTAGAATTTTCAAATTCAATTTATTTACAACCCCTACGCATTATACATGTAATAGGTTTTGTTACATAATTCATATCATAAACTAAGACATAAATTAATGCTTACCAAATTTTAAAGTAAATTTACACCAATATAAAATCCTAATTTTCATGGTTAGCAATCATAAATTCATCTACAGAGTAAAAGGCCTCATTTAAAAAAAATATTTTACACATTTACAAAATTTGCTACATTTCTCTCTCTTGACAGTCTCTGGAAGCTTATTAAACTTAAATTGATTATAACAATGCCTTTTTACAGTTTTGGTGAATCTAGCGTAAGTTAAATAAATATCTGATGCATTCCTGGTGTTATGGTTATGTATTTCTGATTGTGTGCAGATTAGATGTTTATGTTCTGCAACATAAATCACAATTGCATGAATATATAAACTAAGAACTGTCAAAATACCTAACCGTTTAAAACTATCTCTACAGGAAGCATATTTTCATAAGTCTGTTTTTGATCTAATTACTTTGTTTTTGCCATATAAAAAAATTTAGGGTATCTGAACAATTTCTCCAAAGTCTATTACCATGAATTAGTAACGAATAAAAAAAGATCAGTAACAAATAATCAACATATGCTTATTGATACAAGTTTTTAGCTTACGAAATACATAAATCACTCTAGTCAACTTCTGTAACAGTTGCTCGATATGCACATTCCAATAAAGCAAGAATATGTAGAACTAAACAAATGGTACTTGGCCACAACTTGCGGCCATTTTTAGGGTGCATGTGTTCAAATTTATGCTTAGAAGCTAGCAGTAAACAACACTGTTTTTCCTTAAGGGCGCGGTCTACCGCAATTTTCATCACAATTTTTTTACCAGATATTTTTTTCTTATTTTAGACATAATATGTGATTAAATTTGGTTTTAATGCAATTTTTTTATCTCTCATAGTTTTCGCGTAATGGCTTGTTAAAGTCATATTTTGCGATGTTTCCGTTTAAAGGATTACACTAAAACCAACTGATATACCAAACTAAAAAAAATCACAGTGGATAAAGACATTATAGGCTACAATGTCATGCTCATAAAAATAAAGAATAAAAATTATGTGTATTTTTAAAAAATACTGAAACTAAAAATAAAAATTTTAAAAATTCAATATATTTTTTTAATGCAAATAATTTTTATTCTTTATTTTATAAGCATGACATTGTAGTCTGCAATATAATTATCCACTGTGATTTTTTTTAGTTTGGTATATCAGTTGGTTTTAGTGTAGCCTAGCCCATAAAACGGAAACATGCAAAATACGACTTTAACAAGCTATTACGCGAAAACTATGAGATAAAAAATTTTCATAAGAGCCAAATGTAGTCACATTTTGTGTCTAAAATAAGAAAAAAATATGTGGTACAAATAAAAAATAAAAAAGTGGTGATGAAATTTGCAGTAGACCGCGCCCTTAAACTGCCTTGTCACTTTACAACTCTACCCTCGCCTACCTTATCCATGATCTCAGTAGAACTCGCTCCCTTCTATACTCTGTCCACTCTAAGGTTGCAGCAGAAATTAAAATTGCTAGCGAAATAAATCAAAGCAATTGAATTATATCATGATTTCTCGCATTGTGATTGTGCCGTTAGCACAGTCACATTGTATTTTTCAATATTTCAAATGAAATTTATGCTGTGCAAAAATTTTACTATCATTCCTTTGAATGAATTAGCTGCAACCTTAGAATGGATAGAGCATTATTCTTTTATTTCGTTTTCCTAAACTAAAAAAAATTGGGAAGCTGGATTGTCAGTATTTCTGTCTGTTCTATAAAGTTGGAAGTAGTTAAGCTGTAGAATTTATGCTTTCTGCAATTACATTAACACGTTACTGAAATGGTGGGTACTCAATTTTATTATATATTTAGTATGTATTATAATGGAAGTCCATGTATATTACGCTTTGCAGGTCGATCCCTTAAAGGCTTTACGTCTATCGTCCGATGGTACGCCTTACATCTGCTTATTGGTGATACGATTTACGTTATTAAGGATATTGGGCACTTTCCAGCACATTATTTTTAATTGTTGTGGAATATTGGCCAACAATTAAAATAGATTTTGGTTGCATACTTTTGGTATAATTAGCAGTCAAAGTCATAATCATTACATTTTTGTGTAGTGATTATAAGAACTTAAACTAGGGTAACAACGAAGTACAAACTTCCAAAGTCATAAGTTAATTTGCAAATTCAGTAAATGTAAATTTAACAGTAAAATACGAGAATGTTTTGTTTAACTTTAAATGTATTTTCAAATTTATAAGAAGTCAAAAGGGCTTTTCGTAGAGAAATCATAAACATCATCGAATAGACAGTGACGCAGAAATTTTACGAACAAAGTTTCATATCTACTACAAATAAGTGGTTTAGTTTTTATAATGGCTAAACAAAAACGTAGTTGAAATTGTGACTTTGGCAGCTAATTATACATAATATATGAAACCAAAAAAATTTAATTTGTCAATGTTTTACTCACTATAGCGTTTAGTTGAGCTAGAAAGTCCCGAAGCCCTCAATGCCACTTTAAAAAATATGAGATTTTTAAATGTTTGTTGCAATGGGAGTTTACTATTATAATTTACTGGTTTGTAGACATACGCCATTTCTCATGTTTTGCTGATCAAACGTGTGTTGAAAGACAAAGTATAAAAAAAAGGGGGGGGGGAAAGAACTGTATAAAACACACAAAAAATCCCAGAGCAACTCTGTCAGGTTATTTATTATTATAAAATTTCTTGTGTTTGAATTTGAGCAAGAAGTCCACTTGGTGGCATCTTGAACTTTAAGATGGGGAGATTTTTGAAGCCCTTTTAAATTCTAAAAATTATGAGCCCATCCTAAGGATAGATGTTTGAGTTACGCCACCAAGTGATTCAAGTTATTTTCAGGACGGCCAATCGTGTTTAAGAAGAGGGCTGAGCCGTAGGAGGTTTAATTTATCTATTAGTGAACGTCAAACCAGAAGTTAACAGACGATCTTCCATTTTTAAAGTCCTAACGGTCAGTGGTCATAGAACCCAGTGGCACATATTGTTTTGAAATACATTGTTGCACTTTACGTCCCAAATATTGACTTGATTTTGCATTAAAATGTACTAAAAAGTAATTTACGTACTTTTGAAAAATATATTTTTGGATGTTTAGTACGTTGTTGCACCAAAGTAAATCGCGCACTTATAGTCCTGCAGACTAAGAGATTTGTTCGAAATACAAGCCAGAAGCATTAAAGCTTAAGTTTTGATTTAGAATAAAATACACTCGAATTCAAACTTTAAGCCAATGTATTTAAATTTTGAATCATTTCGCTACAAAGAAATGCTACGACAATTTCCGTTATTTCTATTGTTGAAGAAATTGCATTACTCTCTGTTCTGTTCACAACTATTCAATTTTTAAATTTAGAGTCGGTATTGCACATTTGTTTTCATGCTGTATTCGCTTTCTAATTTTACGACAATATTTCCAAAATACAAGAAAAGAATTTAATAAGATATTCGCGCTTTTTTATTTTGGTAGCGTTTGTTGAATGTGAAGTTGGTGGTGTATACTCTTTCGTTGTGTGATTTGTCGTCTTCTGTTGGTTGTGAGGGGATGTTCTCCAGTATGTTAGAGTTATGTAAGTTGTATAATAAATTAAGGACCTTGTACAGCAAGCAGCAGTGTCAATGCAACCCTGAATTACACTCTCCCTCAGTCAAGGTTGGCATGTATAAAACTAAATATTTTAAACAGTATGTTAAAAATAGTTTAGAACAATGCTCTTTGAAATCTGTTTTAAACATGATTCTTTATACTTATTTGAAAATTAGTTTAATTTTCATTATTTGTTATGTTTTCATTTAAATATTGGTATTATCACACCAAGTATTTTAGTCATACCTTATAGGGCGACTTACAATGAGACAGTGATGCTTGCGATGAAAATGTCAATATGTAATTTTTGTAAGCTATGATGTACAAAACTAGAACCCAGCAAATTATACTGTTTCCATACAGAAGAAAGTTTTATTATTTACATTATTCACTGAAAAATAAGTTATTTTTACGACTGCTTTAAAAAAAATTTCTTTTTTACTTTAGGTAAAGACAATTGACAAGTAGACATTGTTATAAAAAAAATAAAGGCAAAAAAATAAATTTAAGACACAACATGCTTAATCTTAATATAAAGATCAGACTCATTAGCCATTGCACTATCAAAATATAAATTTCACGTAGTTCTGATAAATGTTTTGTTTTTGTTAGTTTAGTGTACGGAAAACAGTTACAACTTTTTCAGCCTTCTTTGTCCCTAGCCGGTTCCTAACAGTACCATATCGGCTACTTCCTTCTACCGTTTGAATGCATTAAAATATAATACTTTCTTATAGTTTTCACACTTGAACACTATACGAAGTAATGAAAAGCATCACAAGTTAACAGTTATGCACTAATTGGATCATAGAAAAATACCACACTCAAAAACCAGGCTGCTCAACAATTTAGATAAAAAAATTTCCCTGCATAAAAGTTACTAATTAAATATCCCTCTTACAATAATTGAATGTTGGATCATAAACAAATACCACCTACACACCACGGTCGTATAAGAACAGGTCTGGACACTCGCCTATCTAACAATGTATTTTTCCTGACCCCCTTGTTTGGCTGTAGTTCAAGTTACCGAGAATGTCGTACTTTTTGGCGCTGTTTTTCGGGCGGTCGGACTCAAACTCTGTCCACTTTTTTCCATTGTTAAATTTATAAAGTAAATAAAGATTGCTGGAGCCTTTTCTTAAATTTGTGAACGAAGAAAGTATTTCATAAATTGATAAAAAATACGTTTTGATAAATCGTTGATCTTAGCGGAAAGGAAGTGGGCGGAGTTTAGTCCGACCGCCCTAACTGCAGCGCCAATAAAACACAATATTCTCGGTAACTTGGTGAACTACAGCCAAATAACAAGGAGGTCAAATATCCAGGCGAGTGTCCAGACCTGTTCTTCTACGGCCGTGCTATACACACAAACAAAAACCAAGTTGTTCAACGATATGGATAAAAAAATTTCCTACAAAAAAGTTACTAATTATATTATAAATTCTGGAAAAAAAAGTACCTAATAATATAATAGTTTATTTGTTTATAAACCATATGTTCAAAATACACTGAGGTGGTTTTTGTTTAAAATTCATGTTAAAAACAAAACAAAAATTGTTTAAAACAAAAAATCTGTTTAAAACCAAAAAAACTGTTTAAAACAAAAAGAAACTGTTCAAAACAAAAATCTGTTTAAAACAAAAAGACTTAAAAAAACATGTTTTATGATTTTTTTAAACTGTTTTTCTCCTACCCTGCCCTCAGTCAGACAATTATCAGGCAGTATATACCTTACCTTATCTAACAATCTGCTATGTAAAACCTACCAACTGGCATACATACACACAAGCTGTTACAACTCCAGAGCATGTCACTACACAAACAGACTACACATATTGCTCCACATGTCTCAGTACACAAATGTTCTAGTCTTCTGAGAATATTAAAAAAATTTTCTGTATAAACGAGTACAATGTTCTGCTGCTACTGCTTTTACCACTTCATTTTTTTTGTTTTATATAATTGTCTGGAAGTTAGCGGCGGCACCTTAGATTGCAATATTTTCAACCATCCGACAAAAGTTAACGCTACGCGACGTCAGCAAAATTTCTACACTGCATATGAGTTGAAAGCCCACGGACGGGTTTGTCTTCAGCAGAATGTTCCATTTTTTTCGTATCTGTTAAGGAAACACGGCGTGGCTTTTTCTATGCAGGATCTACCATTATTTTCTTGATTTTTGTTCGCGTAAACTTCTCGCATCACAAAAGAAAATCTTACGGACTTTTATATTTTCTTTTAATACATTCTGCTAAGATATCGTATTCACAGAACATTTGTTATTATGAAGACAAGCTCCTACAAGCGAAAGACGAAACCAGAAAATTGCCGGCAACTGACTGGCTGTAGGCCACATTATTGACAGACGGACGACGAACATACGAAATGAGCTACTGCAACGTCACCATGACAAAAATTATAGGCACCGTTTTGTGATGAGGCATACACAGTTTTAGTGTTAACTAAAAATGTATATTATTATTTAATTTTCCTCAAGTTTGTTGCAAATTGTGTAGCATTATTGTATTTAACTGTATATTAAAAAACAATTATGTATGCTTTTCGAAACATTTGATTTTGACAGTTTTACGGTCGACCTAAAACTTTTTTTTTTTTGTGATAAGTGTGCACTGATGTATTAACTATTTAAGATAAAGTAAGTAGCTTTAATAGACAGAATCTAGTAGGCCTGCCATGTTAACTCAGGTTTTTAATTTAACGTTACGGTAAGTTAATTATTAATGAAGTCTAACAAGTACTAAGGTTTACCGGTAATTTAAAAAAATTCAAGTTTTTTCTATTTACCATAAAACAGTAATCATCAGATTCACCAATATATAAATGAAACACTAGCACAAGAAAAAAAAATTCATTTTCCACATTTCACAACACTTTTTGAAATCAAATAAAGCTTTTGATATTACCTGCATACCTGTGTTACGACAATATCAACTATATTATCAGATTCAATGTATCGCCCAGTTATAACTAATTATTGAAAGACATCAACATTTACTCTTGCCACTCTACTCGCTGAAAAGTTGGCACAGCCCTGACCTGAAAAAATAATCCCTGTAACTCTTTCCGCAACATGACGTGGAGGCGGTGGATTATTAAAGTAGTCCCCCATGCGAAGCTGTCTTATTAAGTGCGTAATGTTGATAGCCATTACTCTTCATGTCGATTGCTTTTATTGTCTTCCCTGCAAAAATCGACATACGTTAAGTATTTGCGTATCAAATCTTAGCCTAATATCAGGGGATTGTGGCAAAGGACGACAGTACAGACACAGTATAGATACTTTGGGCAGATATATATGAGGTAGGAATACCTGACAGCAAGGGCTGGATGAGCGGAGACGTATTGTTGTCGAAAACGGCGTAGAGCGTCAAGTGGTCGAGGTTAGGGGCGGTGTCACAAGCCTCCATGGTTGATGAGAAGAAGGAGAAGTCAGGCCTCACGCCCCACACCTTGTCGTGCATGGCACCCGCAGCAGCACGTCTTCGCGGATCACACCACCCACTCACACTGCTTCCAGTTCTTCTCGCCTTCTTCTGGTCCGCACCGGTCGAGTCGAGGTGACCTCCTCCACTGCTCCCGGCCGATTGTTTCCTGTCGCGTCCGTCAGGCTGCGGTAAAATACCGCGCTCGCACAAACATGCGACGATAAAAAAACTCTTTCTTCTCCTCCCCCCATTAGCGTAATAAAAATGCACGGGTTCTATTCCCCGACTATTGGCACTTTTTTTTCTCTTCTTTCCTCCAAGAAAGGCTTTTCATAATGTCCTGACTCCCGAGACTGTTTCTTTTCTCCCTCTCTGCTTCCATACGGAGTGACGAACGCACTTTGGCATCTCTGCGACCGCTTTTCGCTGCTTTGTCGTCGTCGGCGACGTTTGGCGCGCAGTTTTCGCGCGTTTTTTCCATGTCGTGTTATTGACCAATGATAAGCATGTTCTCTACTTTCGCGTGTTTCGGTCGTATCCGATACGACGGCACCGTAATTGTTCAACTTAGCTTCCAATATATAAATTGAAGTAATTTTTTTTAATGAAATATTTTTACAACCTGGCACTACCATGCAGCCTCATTTAAAATTTGATTTACGACATAATTTACAAATTAGTAATTCACAGTGAAAAAATACACTTGAAATAAAGATTTGACAGGCGTATACCTGTCATGTGTCGCAACGAACGGTGACAGAATTAACAGCAAATTATTTGAAGTAGCCTCATGCAAAGTGTTTTTTTTTTTTTTTTTTTTTTACTGTGGTCACTAAATACATTTGTATTTCAAGTACGTCAGAATAAGAGCTGGCGTAACTATAACAAATGTATGTTCGCAATAGTCTTACGATGCCTCTTGGTTAACGCATGACTGATTACCACAGACCCAAGCCTGGATTTGCAGTGGAGGGGGGCTTAGCGGGTTAGGACGGCAAAACCGGAGGGCCAGCATACCAGTTTAAAAAAAGTTGAGATGATCCTTGTATCTGTTATTTCACAAATAAAACAACACTTATTGTGTCATATGTGTAAGTAAAATGCTTGGTACAAACAACTAGTTGCACGCGTCCATCACTTTTAGTCAACGAGCTATATAGTTAACATAGAGGGACGGAAACGCTTCCAAAGTGAAGCCCAATTGAACGGCTGTTTTGACCCAAGAAAACATGGCGAACAGCAGTGTGACCAACATTATGTTGAAAATCCGTCATATGTTCGCATAAAATCCGTTACTTTATAGCTCCACTATATTCCCGCTAAACACAGAAAAAAATGCCAATAATTATAGTAACATATTATACTGCAAATAATGTTTAAATTAGCATAATCGCTCTCGTCTATCGACCGGATATAAGAGTCCGCCATTTTGTCTTGGGTCAAAATACTACGTTCAATTGGGCTTCACCACAGTGCCTTGGAGATTGCTGTTCCCGCCCCTCTATGTTTACTATATAGCTCGTTGCTGTGCTGCCCATGACGAACCAAACCATCTGACAAGCGAAACCCAACCATTTGTGAGCTTGACGTCAGCACAGGGACACCTGACATACTGGCACGACAATTGTCGGTTTAGTGGTTGCGTTGCGTGCTGTATTTCTCGCGTGTTTTGGTACACAGTTGGTTGCTACTTTTTATGTTAAGAAGAATATCAGAATTGCGATAATTTGGTATTTTGCTTAAAATAAGCGATTCACTTATTTGTATTCGGTTTTTCTGTTTAATTTTATTAATTTGCAATATAGTATCAGAGGAAGTCGGCTGTTAAAGATCACTTCTTTTTTGGTGGTAACAAACGATTTAATCTTTAATAGACGTCAAAGAATTGTGTTGTGCTGACTTTTAACAATGTATTACTCGGGCTAACAATTCTTTGCATACATCATAAGCAGTGTTCGAATCCATATCAAAATCGTCCGGCACAATTATCACACACGAAAATGAACATCGCGTAAGATAGTTCAACGTGTTCAATTCACTTTATTTGCTAATAAAGAACCACGGGAAAGAGAATTTTCAATTCTGATTTGAGAAGTGTTCAATTATTATGAATGCAAAAAGCTAATGCCATTCGAATGCAGTTGTCTCCAAGTTAATTCAATTTTTCTAAATATATCTCTTTTCCATTCTTTCTCTGTTGTGGGATGATTTATTGGACAGATTCAACATGACTAGTAAGATGCTTTAAAAATCAGACATTGACGTTTTTGTTGTTGCTAAATTGTGAAATATGTGTGACGTGTTAGAGCAGAATTTGATATTTACGAAAATGGATCTCTTGTCAAGTCTGAAATCACTGAATATGAAGATTCAGACAAACGACACAACAAAAGGAAACTTCAAGCGGGCGAAACTCGGAAACACGAGACTTAAGTAGCCAAAATAACTTCGAAACGAACACATATTTGTTCATAGTCGAACTCTCACAACGGAAGAATATAGATAAGTTGAGCACAAGATTTGACTTGGATCGTGAAGTAATTGCAGAACATGTAGGAAGCGGCGAATACAAATAGGGCGTGCCAGAGGCCGACGCTTTTTTTCCCTCAATAATTTTTTTGTTAAGAGCATTGAAGAACCCCACGCACGATTCCCAAACCTTACAAATAAATGTATGGTTATTCTCTACCAGATTTGTACCTATACGTCGACATTGCTTTAAGAATATTTTTGACCACACCGGTGTCCAACTGCTCGGCATAAAGACGCTTTTCAGTGATGAGAAGAACTAAAAACTTTCTCCGGTCTGCAACATTCCATGATCGTCTGACCTGGTCTGCAATCCTAGCAACCCAATCGGACATAGCTCATGTACAGTCACGAAGAAAATTCTTGTAAATTAAACCGGATAGCTGTATTGTATTTTTGTAAAGCATCAAAATACCAGATAACTTAAATGTAGTGAAGCAGAGGATGTGGCAGCGTTAAGCAACTTTTCTCTATGAAAGTTTTTTTTTTTTTAAGAAGAACCTCCAAACACGATTCACACACTCTGCAAACGGCGAATCAACTGTCTACACTGTGCATCGGAGTCTTTCAGCTGTGGCACTCAGCGGCAAATCAGCAGAAATCACAGTCGTATTTTCGTGAATCAACCCACTTGAAGTGATTCATGTGAAGCAATTATCTCTGCTTTGCTGAAAATTTATTATTGCTGTTCCAGGCTTATGGAGAGCAGAAGTGCTGCCATAAAACAAGGTCTTGGGTGGCCAAGAATACCCAGGCTTATGTTTGTTTTTAAGAGTACTGAATATTAATATTTGTAAATTTGTTAATACTTTAAATTTCACATAATGTTATATTGTTGTATGATTCATGTGGCCAAGATGAGACTGACTTGAAATGTTATTGATTTCGTTAAACTGATAATTTCTCACGACCAGAGAACTTTCTAATATCATATTGTTATTTGCTATTTTCAAAACGTTATTATCATGTTGTTACATTAATAAATTAAAATGTAATATGTGGCGCTGCAAAGTTTGTTCTAGTATCCACTCTATTGGCAATGATAACGCAACATTACATTCGAGGGTTATGCCCCTTAAATCCCGTATGCTTATCAGTATACTTATATGAATTCTGTGACTCGTGTTCAGTCTACTTGTTGTCCTGGATAGCTGACAAGGGCTCGAGGTGGTGGGGACTGAAATTTTATGTATCTCAGTCCGCGTCGGTTAGTGGCAGAAGAGGAGGGGGAAATTTTTGTGTAGCTCTCAGTAACAAAACTGTAAATCCACCTCTGAGGACCCGTAGTAATTAATATTCCTATGTGTGGGTACTTATTTTTAAATAAAACAGTATTTAAAATATTCAATTAACCACACACCAACTATTTTCTAATGTACAATTTAGAATGGAAATTATAATTGATCTAAGTGCGAAAAGAGACATAATTGAGTTTATCACATCAACATGAACTGTGTATCAGCGCCTATGATTTGCTGTAAGAGCTTAGTCCCTAAAATTGTTCTAATAGTTTTTACGGTCGTCGAAAAATCGTTATGTCCCATATGTGCGCATGCTCTTGCAACGCTGTTGTTCCTTTATTTTCAAAAACATATTTATGGCACGTACATGGTTTAGAATTTCCCCTCAACAATTTTGGTCATATTTTGTACTTTATGATAGCACTTTTGCATTTCATAAACCTGAAACAGCGATAATGCATTTTCAGCAAAGCAGAGATAATTGCTTCACAAGAATCACTGCAAGTGTGTAGATTCACGAAAATACGACTGTGATATCCGTTGATTTGCCACCGAGTGTCACTGCTCAGACTCCAGTGCGAAGTGTAGAACGCTGATTAGATAGTCTAGATTTCATGCACTGAAATTCCACACTCTAGCTGAGGGCGTACGTGCGTCGATGGCATGCTCTCTGACGGCGGCGGAGCGCCCGGCAGCGAGGAAGGGAGGTGAGAACAGTGTCCTCACTCTGACGTCATAGCCGTGGTAGTACGCTGACAGACGTGTCGCAGGCGACAGTACACAAGCGCTCTCGTCGGCCAGGAATTTTTTTCGTCTTTGTGGGCAGGCGCGTCTGTTGAATTCCTAGGCTGGTTTGTTTATTTGAGTCATCAGTTAGGCTGGAGATAAAAACCAAAACTTTTGAAACATCTTCCCCTTCCACTTCTCTCTCTCTCTCCTCCCCCTTCCCCTCTTCAAAAATGTTTTAAGGTCTCACATTTTTATAATGCTTATGTTACCTGACTGTTGTACATTGTTGAAGAGGTCTAGATATACACATTTATTTGCGACATTATATATTCGTGTTCCCAATACGCTGGACTACGAAAACAGAACAAATTTGAGAAGAACGTTATATGCATCTTTTTCTCATAGTCACATCTCAAAATTTAGTAGGGAAGTAAAACTCTACACTAGAGATCTGCGGTGAACTTTGCTGCATATTTTCCAACGATAATATATCAACATGGTCGCCGCTTATAATACTATAGTTCCAGAGGAATTACAAACACTGCGCGAATGTTCAGTTCCTACGTAAAACGGCCACGGGGAATTGTGCGCGCGTCAGTGTTGTCCTTGTCGTTCCTTCGCTTCTGAACCTCCAACACGCATAACAGTTCTATGCAGGTGGCTCGTGACGACCATGTTGAGTAACACTGTGATAAAGCATAGTAAATACACTGATGATACAAGCAGTGGGGAAACACGCTGCCCAATACCTTTTTCAACAAACGAATTTGGATTTATTTGCTTTACAATTTTTTATTTAATTAAAAACAAAAATTACATGTTTCATAAAGGTAAAATACTAAATCTGAAATATCTTGCAAAAATACGTGAATCAACATTTGGGTGCCTATTTACTATTATTTTTGGCGTCCTTCCCAACATTTAGGTGGGGGCAATGTAACCTGCCCTCTTTCAGTTGTTACGCCACTGAATATAAATGTTAACCTTTTATTAATTGTATACTAAATAAAAGCTTAATATACACACATATCTATACGAGATGATTCAGGATGGAATGTGTGATTTTGTGCGGTGATAGCTTATCAGAAACTAGTTAGGGTCCGGTAGTTTTCACGAAAAGATTTTTTCCCCACTTTGTTTCAGTGTCTTACGTGTACACCTGCACCTCAACTTCATGATTATTTGCAGAGTGTTTTTGTGCAGATATTCATTATTCATTTGACTGTGCCAATCAGTACATGGTTAACTGTGACACAGCACGCCTGTGATTTGCAGGTTTAACCTCCACACGCTGGGTGTTAAGGCATCCAATCACTGACCACAAAGCAGAGATGCAGGTGCGTACGTAAGACACTGAAACAAAGTACTGCAAAAAGCTTTTCGTGAGAACTACCGGGCCGTATTAATTGTCCGTAAAGTGAACTTAGCAGGAGTAATGCTACCATGAATAGTCTTAAGAGTTGTGAATTGTATTCCTTTAATAACTACTTGGTTGATGAAATTTTGCAACGAAACTCTGGCAAGTGGTTGAAAAAGATCCAGTTTTTTTTAAAATGAAATGTGATTTTTAAGTCTTATTTCAGGATAGCATTACTTCCACAATATTCATCTTACGTACAAACTGAGAACATTTTCAGCTTTCGTTTTTATAAGCTGAGGGGAGCGAGCGAGATGATGCACGTTGGACTCGCATTCATGAGGACCCGGGTTCGATCGCCGACTCCGGCCATCTTGATTTCGGTTTTCCATGGTTTCCTGAAACCGCTCCAGGCGAATGCTTGGATGTTCCTTAATAATGGCCATGGCCGACTCCTATCCCAACTCATGTCACTGTACACGATGAGACGTAAAGCCCAATTACCTTATCGTTACCTGCATGTTTTCGTCTCTTCATAAATGACAAATGAGATTGCATTGATCTGTGGGCCAATTTATTTATCAGAACCATAAGTTAGGCTGAACGACTAAGGCCATGATCACGCTACAGGTCTTAAACATGTTTAGTTAAACGCATTCGGAAAACATGTTTTATGCACATAAGGGGGATGAAACACCAAAGCAGTGAATTTTCACAATATTCTTCAAAAATTCATTTTTTCACTTGCCATCGAAAATAAAGGCTTGACATTCCGTAGATTACACTTCTGTACGCTTTCTTACATTGCTGCGTAGTCACAGGCTTTCTTATTTATGGAGCACTGACGACAGAAAAGGGGGGAAAAAATCATATTTGTTCTCAGGGCTCCAAAAATAGAACGTCTGTGACTAAGTAATAACGTAAGAAAATGTACAAAAGTGTCATATACGGATTGTAGAGCGTTGATTTTCGATAGCAAGGGAGAACATTTTCTTAAATACAAAAACACTGAAAATTTATTGCTTTGGTGCTCAATCTCCATTTAAACTTAAACATGTTAGCTAGATTACACGCCTAAACAAAACAAAAAATCAGAAATAAACATTAACCTCAATAAGCTTGAAACATGAAGCCACATTTAATTATATCACATCTACACTTAACATTAACGACATTTTAATTGTTATATTGCAACTAACTGCAATTTTGCTGAATTTGTCACACCTTAAGTAAAAAGTTTATTTACTTTAATGAGTGCAAAATGTCGCATCAAAAAGCTGCCTTGTTTGTTATACAGCTCCGTTGTGGAAGTAGCCAGTACATGATTAATAATGTTGCGAGCCGCGACTATCGTGCGAGCTGTGTGCTGATACAGGAGCGGCAGAACTGCAGGACCTCGGCGCGCACTGCGCGGCTCGCATTTCCCTTTGTGACGCGCCTATCTCGAGTTTCGTAAAGACTCACATTATCACAGCCTAAAGTTTTCTTGTAGCTACGTATTCTGTGCTTCCGGACGGTGAATTGTCCTTGATGCAAAGCAGAGTTGCCAGGTCGTGGGATTTGTCCCATTTCGTGGGAATTTGTAAACATGAAAGTTATATATAGGAGAAAGATTTTTTATTGTAAATGATAATGTTATGGGTATTTTATTCACAATCTTATTTGATAAGCTATTATGAGCTTCATAGTATCTGCTAAGTGTTTTAGCACTATTGCGTTGCGTATTATTTTGTTTATGTATCAATTTTTGTAAAATATTTAGAAATTTGTTTATTTAAACTCTTTGGGAGTGTTTCTTGTCATGCGGGTTCGTTCCAAAGGTTGGAGCACAAGGCGCTGGAAACATACAAATAATGAGGATTTCTTCTCATCTAACACCGGCAACATTGATACAAAGGGGTTTCTCGGAGCTCCGAGATAAAGAGTTGTGGCGAAATTTCTGGACGTTTGATTAAGAGTATATATAATAGGGAGTTGTGCCAGATACTTATAGAGAGTTTATGCCGAAAGACCTATTGTGTGAGTCGTGGTGATAGTGACGAGTTGCGAGCGGTCTTCAAGAATGTCCGGCGATATTGTTTGCTGCGAACAGTGTCGACGGTGGTGTTCCGGGACTTCTAGAATACCATCGGGGTGTTCCAAGCTAGGACATTGGGTTCACCCATGGTCGTAGAAGAACAGGTCTGGACACTCGCCTGGAAACTTGACCCCCTTGTTGTTTGACTGTAGTTCACCAAGTTACCGAGAATATTGTGTTTTATTGGCGCTGATGTTACGGCGGTCGGACTAAACTCCACCCACTTCCTTTCCGCTAAGATAAACAATTTATCAAAACGTATTTTTTATCAATTTATGAAATACTTTCTTCGTTCACAAATTTAAGAAAAGGCTCCAGCAATCTTTATTTACTTTATAAATTTAACAATGGAAAAAAGTGGACAGAGTTTGAGTCCGACCGCCCGAAAAACAGCGCCAAAAAGTACGACATTCTCGGTAACTTGACGAACTACAGCCAAACAACAAGGGGGTCAGGAAAAATACATTGTTAGATAGGCGAGTGTCCAGACCTGTTCTTCTACGACCGTGGGTTCACCATTTGTGAGTGGTCAGGGAGACATTTTATGTTCAGAGAACTTGTATAAAAGACTGAGACTTTATTATTTTCATTTACCTTTATGTATAGGATAGTCATAATCTGTTTTGTTTGGTATCAACTTGCAACATACTGGTGACTTTTACACAGACATTAATTTAATAGTGATTTATCTTAGTACACATTCAGACTATTTGGTGTAGATAGTTATAAATAAATTAGGTTTTATTTACTTATTTTCTTTAATCAAAGACCTCCATCCCTCAGAGTACCTTGCCCAACTTGTAATAATACTGTGTACATTAGGACAGTTAAAATCCCATTTCGAAAACAATTCCTAGATACATCCAGGGACGCTCCCAGGATTTTGTTTTGTAGGGGGATAAGACATAAAATATATTTATACTTAAACATTGTTTTTGTAAATAGGTAAATATAGATGTAATAGATTACTTACCGAATTATATAGTACATTTATCATGTTTTAATTAAGTTTGCTATTTACTATACATGTTACACAGTTTCATTTACTTAATTTTCAAAGTGTGTGGTCATTTTCTTAAGCTTGTACTGTTAAAGTGTCGTAAACATTCGTAGAAAAATGCACGGATTGGTTTGGGACAAGCTACACTTCAAACGCCATGCTTTATTTAGGGTTACTCGGTAAAATGTAAATGTAAAATGTGAAATAATGTAATGCGTTTAAGTTATTAGCTAGAAATTGCATTAACTTATATAACTGTGTTTTAAGCTGCCCTGTCAGTAGACTAACACTCGTTATGATTAGGCCGGATTACAAATAATAAAGATTGTACAACCAATGGCTGATTTAAGGGGGGAGGGGCTAGCTGGCTGAAGCCCCACCCAAAATTGTGTTCAACATTATGTAGCTAAAGTATATCCAGTCGCTTCAAGGAAAATGGAGTTTTGCTCTAAGATGACCCGTTCATTTAATGTGTCCTATTTGTATGTATGTTACTTTTAATGTTGTATAGCAGTAAACAACCACACTTTTAAGAGGCTGATATTTTTACAATCCATAAAGTCATGTAACCCCCCCCCCCAATCAAAATACGTTTCTAAATCTGCCACTGTGAACAACACGGAACTAACGTAAATGCCGGCGATTCCCCAGCCCCACTCTTACTTCACAACTCTACTAACAACCTGGACCTTCCTGCTTTTCCAGTGCCATTTTTATTTTTAATGCATGTAACTGCTGAGTGGTTACACTCCTATTCTGTCGAGAGGGTTTTTACGGTACTATGCCGGTTTTTCCCTCTCTCTTCTTAGAGTATGGTTTAGCTATAGGTACACTCAGGGAGGTGGACATGGCCCCAATCGCGGCGATGGTTGAACCTAGCAGGAGTGTTTAGTTACCACGCGCATGTTTTGTTATCGCTGCTCAAGTGATGATTCATCTGCACGGCTCTGGAGGTCGGTGTTAGAATAAACGCAGGGCTGCCAATTCACTGTATAATCAATCAGCCTACATTCCCGTCTCCAAGTAGATCCAGACTCTTTCTACGCTGCTGGATGAAATTATTTGTTCAGGTCAGCGACACATCTAACCACAACAAGCAACATGCGCAATACTAATGCGTGTACAGTAGAATAAACTTTAGGAGAGTTCACTAATTTTAATGGCGGTTGTACTTTCTTTCCCCACCGATGAATGTTGATGAGTGCAGTTGGAAGTTGAACCAACTGAACGAACGAAACTAGATGTCACCAAGCTAAGTCACATAATTTAAGGTTGGACAGTTTTTTTTTTTCGGAGCGCATTATTTTTAAGATTTTTTCTTTCAACTTATAGCTTATTCTTACCAAATTTACTATTGAAATTCAATAGATAGAAGGTTTTGTAAGAGAAGCGGTATCAATAATACATTGACCGCGTGACCTATGGACTTTGCGTACAACGCGAGGGGGAATAAACTTTTGGGAAACAATAAATATCAATTTTTTATACGTTCATGACAAGCATTCTATTTGTTAGTGTCCGGTATAGAGAACATATTTTATTAGGCGCACTGAATAAGAAAGATATAATTTTATCACAGAGATATTTAATTATGATCGTAAATACAACGTTCGATATTGATGCTTTTCGAGTTTGAAGCGAAAATAATGATGTTACAGGCAGGGCCAAATTTTCTCTTAGCCGACTCTTTCCTCGACAAGAGCGGAGTTCAAGTTGATAATACCAAACGTACTTTTATGTGACGACGTATATTCGGGACATGTTAACTAGGCGACCTCTTCGGACGCCAGGAAGTCAGGGGCGACAGGACAGTCGACAGCAGACCTAACTAGAGCCCACGATTTTTCGCGAAAAGGATTCTGCAACTATTCGTTTCAATGCCTTATGTGCACAGATGCAGCCCTACTTCATGGCCAGTGATTGGCTGTTTTTTTAACTCTCAACGTCTATGGTTCTACCCGCAAATCACAGACGTGTGGTGCCGCAGTAACCTTGTTCCTGGCTGTTGGCACAGTTAAATGAGCCACGCTTGTGCAATAATTAGAGATGATGGTTTATCGTGGGAAAACTTGACTGTTTGCCGGGTTCAGCATACGTTCAGCGTAGCAAAATATTACTGGCTTTCGCTGGTACGTGGAGCTGTTACCCTATTTGACTGATCCAAAGAGAATCCCGCTATGGTAACGTTCGATGCCTGCTAATGGTCTGCAGACAGCTACGTTGTGGCAACCATATATCACCCAATCATATATATGGCAAAAATAGTGCAATGTTTTCAAGGCTATGTTGGCACAAAACAATTTCGCAATATACCATCATCTCTAGCAATAATACATTCTGCCAAAAACCATTAAGCAAAGCTTCATATGTGCACACAAGCAAGGCCACATTTCTGGTTTTTCTTTGGGGGGCAAGTTTTTTTTGGTGACAGTGACCTTGTTGAATATTTTTTATCAATTAAGCGTGTATAAATTAGAAACTTTAATAATTAAAATTCAGTTTTATGTTCTTAAGTTAGCATTATTTAATTAACAAAATACAAAAAACATATTTTTTTGCAATTAAAAATTTATATTCAGGGGGACATTTGCCCGCTCCAAATGACGCCCTTGCATATAAGGCATTGATAAAAAAACTGTTGCACAATTCTATTCGCAAAAAATCGTGGGCTCTAGACCTAACCGTTTACAGTTCGATAGTATAAAATGAATAAAAATTATATTTAATAAATTTTTGTACCTTTATATACTATAATTTACCATAGTTAATTTTTAAAAATTATAATGAAATATATGGCACGAGAAGTATATTCATTTTTACTATTTTATCAGTAAGAAGAATCAATTGAATTGTAACATTTTTATGGTAATAGAAATGTATTTTTTTACCTTAGGTTTTATTAAAAGTGTAAAGTAGTAGAATAAAGGTACGAATGAATAAATAAATAAATAAATAAATAAATATATATATTAAAGTTCTTTAAACAACTAGTAAAAAAAATATTGACGTTATCGAGTGTGGAAAGAAAAGGTTGGTTGAGGATGCTGGGGGGGGGGGGGTTGCCGCATTACCTTGCACCAGCCCTGCATATATTGCAAGTCCGAGATCAAGAAGAGCGGAAGCTGTAAGGACGACACAGTAAGTGCATTGCGCCTCACCCTGGACCATATTCTTCACGCCGGTAACTAGCCTGTATGAGACATGAATCGTTGGGAGCCTATCATTGTATGACGTGAGTTGTACGCGTCAACAACTTTTAAAAATATTCTGCCCCAAAATTCGCATACGTAAAAAGGACATTAAAACACATATTATTTTCGCCATTTTCAGCCAGACTTTAAAGGTTACTAGAAGACCTAAAAATGGGCATAAACATGTGTAGCGTTCATTGTATGCTATTTCTAAACAGACATCACCCACGCCCGTTGAATGGTTTTCAAGTACTCGGTAATCGTCGAAAGCTGTGTACATAACTCGGCAGCTGGACTGCCATTCCTCCACCGAGCTAAATTTTCCATTATTAGACGCTTCTCTGCTGCAAAGGCCAGCGCTAGCCTCTGTCGTAGTTCCATTTGTATATAGTTACTACACTATGGGATACAACACTTAGAAAAATAAAAGCTATTTCTATATCGGAGGATTTAAAAATCATTAACATGCATGTTTTTAAAAGTTTCGTTCCGCCATCGTGTAATGCGCATATAATGTTTACAGATAACAGCTTTGGAACATGTTATATATTTTCCTCAAAAAAACACGTACTGCAATATCTGCAACGCAGCTCATGCGCCAGAAACTTGTGTATCACGTCATGGTTACAAGCCCTATTTTCACTGTGACAGCATGTGAATACTGTACAATGATTAACTGTTTCGCTGGAGTTCATCCCAAAAGATGAACGTTATGTTAAAAAATAATTTTTGTAATATTTACAAACTACACATGTTTTTCAGTCCCACATACCACGGTGCATTCGCTGACAGGAAGCAACTTCCACTATGATTCGTATTATTTGTACACAGTATTTTTCTGAACATGTCTTTGTAAGGAATTATGTACGCGAAGTTTGTCTCTGTTGTCCAGATTCAGAATGTATACATGTGTATTACAGTTACTAATTTATCGCACATGTGCCAGGCAATCAACACACTCTGTATATTTACATAAAATATCGAAAAAATAATAATTATCGGCTAATATTTACATTAACAAACTTGCAGTGTTCACTACTCGTTGCAGCGTGTTTTGTGACGTAATAAGTAAAGTTAAGGCACTATAAAGAGTGGGTATAATCGTCCGCCATTTTGGGTCTTTCGGAGCTGGCGCAAGCCAATGCATGCACGCGCGCCACAAAAACGTGTCTAACTAAACTCTTCATAAATCTGAAACTATTCAACCAAATGTATTCAAAATTTTTGTATGTCATTTATGAACTATGCTGCCAACGATAATGCCCATTAACTTAATTTTATGCAACTATTATATTATTAAAAAAAAATTTTAACAATGCCATGTTGACATTTGACTGGTAAATGCAGAGTAAATTATAGTAAGCGAGAAACTTTTTTGTTATACGAGTTAGATGGGGGGTATCAGCGAACAAAATAAAAAGGATAGTATAAATTAACTTTATATGCCCCTCATGACGATTTCCGGGAATCGCTGTTGTTTTGGCGGCAGGTAGAAGACAGAATATTTCGTGCGCGAGGCATGGTCTCGCACAACGACGCGAACACAACTTCACTCTTAGTTTATCTACACAATATTTACTATGTAAATGTCAGTTGTGTGTGTGTGTGTGTGTATATATATATAAAAAACTAAGTTTCTAGTTTGTAATGTTACTTTTTACTATTTACTTATTTAGATAACAGACAACATAATTGTAAAAATAAGTAGTTAAACAACTGTTATTCATTTACATACTTCTATTTAACTAATGCTGTGTACCAAACATTTTACTTTTTTTTTACAGATTAAATTGATCACCCGCGATGTAAGCTAAAGTTACACATTTTGTAATATCACAAAAACTTATATTGAATATATTTGAAATTATGGTTTACAGCGTTTCTTTATTCTTCCCAGATGCCATGTAGAAAATTGCGTAGCTATTTTATTATATTCATTAATCTATAACCTAAAATAGAGCATCAAACCAAAGCACTTTTTTGTGCGTAACAGTGGAAGAGATACTGTACTAAAATTAATTAAATTTTAAAATATGTACAAATTTTACAACAAGCAGTTATTTTGCGCACAGTTTAAT
>PNEQ01106965.1:14016-48705 GCA_003012365.1 Medauroidea extradentata | reverse complement strand
TACTTTAGCAGTAAAATATGTTGTAAATAAAGTGAATGTAAATAACAGAGACCTTAGAGGAAAGCGTTACACTAAACAACTCACATTCTCAGCGGCCTGCCTACACGGCTGGCAGGCACACGGGCCGTACTGTTCTTGTGACAACCTTCGAAAGATATGGCAACAGTGTCAGCCAGTCGCTGCAAGAATTTTTATTCTCGCGCTCTTGGTGCTGTAGTCTCGCGCCCCACCTCCCCATCTTTCTACCAACTGTACGTGGCACAGGTCCTGTCCGAAAGTTGAGGAAGGAAGGGGGGGACATGCTTTCGTACAGTTCAAATATTTCTTGTCTTTCTCGCCAGATGGAAGCACTTTACAGGGGACTTGTAGTCAACCTAACACATCGTTACATACATTTGATTTTATGTCTAAATTTCGTGAACTAGTTTAACAAACTGCAATATTATTGCTTCTAAAATTCATTTAAATGCAACAGTATGATACGGTGTAGTATTTTTCTTTCAAATCGTTGGTTAAAGTGTCTAAATTTGCTACTAAAATTACATAACAAAAAATTATGAAAAAATGCATTTACATTAGCATGTAAAATGCATCAGTAAACTGTTTCAAACAACTATTTTTAAAAGCCGAATGTGACACGCACTTTTTCGTACTTTAATCTAACAAGTGAATGCAGTAATTAGTAAAAATTTTTATTCTGATTCTTGCTGTAATGGCTGCAAAATTAGTATGCAAAGTTCGTTTAAAGTGTCAAAACATATATTAAAAAATTTTTTCTAAAAAAAATTATGTTTCTTCAATGCTTGTCATTTATGTCTACTACAAAATAAATAATTTCAAGTTCATTTTAACATTATTTATTTAGGGAATAATCCCCCTTAAGCGTAATGCAATTGTGAGAACACTTGAATTGTTTTAAGATTGTATATAGTGTATAGAGTGTATGTATTAAATGTATATCTGTACCTTGTTTGACGAGCCCTATACTCAGTGAGCAACTTGCTCATTTTCTGAGTCCATTGGGTAATAAATAAATAAATAAATAAATTAATAAACATCTGTGTGGCAGTTTTGTTTAAAATCGTCTGCTCCAATTCGGCTGAATTTTTTTCAAGGCAGTAAATGCTGTGGTTTCAGCTATGTATCTATTTAACAAAATTATGGTTAATTAAATTTTTAATCCAAACCGTACCATTTCCTGCTTTGAAAAAGTAGCTATCGCAACAAAAACCATTTTAAACAAAACTGTCAGACAGATTTTTTGTTTTCTGCTCTCGTTTGAGTTAAAATAATATACTGTAATTACCGCATAAACAGCATAGACTAAAGAACATAGTCTTAAGGGCCTCGCCAACCGCTCGCTAAAAATGCGTTGCAACATGTTCGTAAATACGTTTTATTTACGAAACTATTCCACATATGCCCATTGTATCAATGTACGAAAAGAAAATACACTTCAAACTATGACGGAAGAGTGGTTACAAAGCATCATGTAAATTAGAAAAATCATTTCCTAGATCCTCAAAATGGCCAAAAATGGGTTTTCCAGGCTACCGTATCTGTAAAAATAACAATCGTATTCGAAAAACACAACTATAGAAACAAGCGTTAGACTTTGAACTATGCTATACACAAATATAATAATGTGGTCACCACTTAAGGTTTCATAGGAAAAAGAATAATAGTACAGCAGTGCACGCCATCTGAGTGTCTTGCGCGGAGAAGCGATAATGCATTCGGCCTATGGTAACCTTACCGCTCCTGCTTCACACACACAAACGCAGTACATTTATCCGTTTCTTCTCGATAACTTCTGTTCCAGTCGATGTATCAAAATTTTTGTCACGACAGAGCATAAATACAAACTTAATCGATTTTCTGTAATTGCTGGAACCATAATATGTGCATTATTTTGCAATGGGAAACAGCTGAAAAGGAAAAATTTCTTTATTTACGGGAGCGACTACAGAGGCCACAAAATTCACAGAAACAATGTTATATGGATTCCAAAAAGTGAATGAAACTATAAACTATGCCTTGTCAGCGTGAAAAAAGGAAAACAATGTATATATTCCCTTATTTATAAGAAAAACCGTAAAACCGATGTGACAGGGATCAGTCCCCCTTAAGGGTGTTAAAGTTCTATAAAATCGTAATTTTATATTTTTATGAAACCGTGTTAATTGTGAGCGTTGTTTTCTCTTACGAAACAATTTTAGCTCTCGCAGTTTTCTCGTATCGTTACGTCAAAGTCAATATTTGCATGTTCTGCTGCCATGCAAATTTTACTAACGTAAAGGCCCTGTCACACTGTCAAATTTTTCCATTCTAATCGCTTCAAATAAAGTTGATCAAATAATGTTGGATGGTAGTGACGTCACAAGAAACGTCACTGTTGCGGCCATGAAGAAGTTTGATGGCTTTCGTTTTCGTCCAATATTTGCGAATTTGAGAGGTTCAAAAATTTCTTGGATGTTGGATGGCTCAGCCAATCACAATCACGCCCTTTGTAATATATATACACACACGCGCGCGCGCGTGCGTATAACACCAAAACACAGCAGCTATAGAAATTTCCAAAATTCACACCAACATTTTTATTCTATTTTTGTGTATTTTCGATCAATCATCGATATGCGTCAAACCCGTTCAATAAAAGTTTTTAGTTACGGTATGGTAGTTGCATTAAAATACGTTATTTCGAGAATTTTGTAAGGTGTGTAAAAGGGTAAAACTGAGTTTTTATTGAATCGTCGTTATAGTTTGGACTATCGTTAATTGGCTACTTACACGAAGGTATTAAAATGCCTTTTAAAAACTTTTCCAAACCCGACTCCTTAATGTTTTAAAAGATGAAAATTATTTTATTTTTATATCCTAATATTTACCGAACCGGGCGAGTTGTTATTGAGTTGTTTAATTCAGAACGATATTTAAGTAAACACCAATCAAGTATGTAAGTTTTTTACTTGATACAATTAACTAATTACCACGAGTAAAGTCTGTAAAACATTTAAGGTAAACGATCCGAAAATCCTTGCAACCATTCATTCATATATGGAATTGCATTTTGCAGTTCTATCGATACAATGTTGTGTGATTTTGTATGATCTCATTGTGTAACCGAACTGTATTTTTTTTTTTTTTTACATATAAAACGGTAAAGCCGCTGGCAGGTATAAAGCGTGCGTGTGTGTATACATTGAGATTGTTAAACGTGCGAGAACTGCCGAATAAGCTGCCCCAAAATTTTCGGCATTTGAACGTTTGTGTGAAATACGCGTTTAATCGATTATACGTTAAAAAAAAAATGAAGTGATGTGTGCTGTTGCTATTTTTTGTAACCTCCTAGCTTTTCGTTTCAAATTAGCGCCTTGTGCTAAAGCACCTAAAACACGGGTATTAAGAAAGCCAACTCAACGGACGTAAGCAAGATTAGAAAAATATGTGTAGGTTTCTTAGATAATTAATTTAATAGCGTTATTCAACGAAAGATATATAAATTAATTTGCTCCAGTGTTTTCGTTTGTGATATCGTTATAAATTTGTTTTCTTCAACTAAGAGAATCACTTGTTATCATCCGTAACAGTTGGTCATGCTGTACGAAAGTTATGTTATTGTGAACTGTGCCGAAAGGGGTCGACAAAAGGATAAAACTTATTAAATCATGATTTATCAAGCAATTGTTTTAGAGGAACGTGAGTCTTGCCAAACCAGTTCTGTGATTTGTACATAGTGTGTTTTTTCGACTTGGTGTTTTCGTCTTCATACATGTCTGCGACAAACGCTGTGAGATTTATCGTGGCGAGGCTTGGGCCATTCCTGTCACTGCAAGGTCACCCCTGCATAACATAACCTCAATCGTCGCGCGGAGCACCCTTTCCCCCCTCCACGCACTCCAAACCCCGGTGTGGTGATGCCAGGAACACAAGATGAGTGATGATGACAGCGGTAAGCAGTTGAGATGTCTAATATGTAACCTAGAAATCTCTGTGAACTCTAGCTACAGCATATACTACACAGTGATACCCCACAGTGGAACACTCCTGGCCAATTCCATACAGAGGGTTCTCCACAGGAGCATTGAGCATGCATCCCTACCCAGTACCTTCATGTGCACAAAGTGCTTCACGCTGTTCGAGCAGCTTGACTACTCGGAAGAGAAGTGCCTCAAGCTGAAGAAGGATATCAACACATGCTTTAGGAAGAGCTGCCTGAAGAATGGCTTCCACGTGGAGGAGGTGAAAGGTATTGCCTGCCAGACCGGTGAGCTGCCGAACGGGGACGGAGCGCAGCAACCCAGCCAGGAACAGGTGAAAGATGACAGCACAGACTCGGATGAATCAAACGACCCTGAGGAGCAGGAGACCTCACGAGATACAGTAAGGATATTTGTCGTGGAATGATTCACCATTAAATGGCTTAGAAATATAGTCTTCTGATTTTTTTACTAAGTTTTACAAGCTGATAGGCTACACATAGTTCTTGTTGGGTTTAATTGGCTGCGTTGTGTTATATTTTTTAACAAAGGCAGAATTATTTAGTTATAGCCATTCTTTTACCAATTATTTAATGAAAGCCAACAAAGTTATATTTTCATTAGACATTAAAATAAAGCTGTTAGCTTATCTGTTTTGTAAGCTCTTGTTTAAGCTGAGAGTCGTGTGTAGGCCCCTAAATGCAATGAGTTCAGAGAAGTTTGTATTGCATTGGCAGTTGAAGTTTTGAATAATTTGTGGGCGTAGCAGATATCCTACAGCATCAGCAATATTATTCACATAAAAAATTATGACAACCTCTTCCAGAACGTCCATTTTCATTATCATGCTGTGTTTACCTACAATAAGTAGTCCTTAAAAATTTAAGGGCCCAAAGTTCACCTTCTCAATTAAGAGCTATTAAGTGTCCCTTAAAAGTTTCTGAAACAGTCAACAGCATGATGGAACACTTAATTTTTGGTTAAGGTGCCCCTAAGTTTAGTGGCCGTTGGTGAAACTGGCCGTAGCAGCCCTAGTAGCAAAGAGTCTAATTGTAATAATAATAATAATAATAATAACTTGTGATTGGGCAACCACTCAGTTTCAAGCCTCTCCTCCTCAATGTCCTACCAATCTCCTAAACTTTTCAAACCCCTCACAGTCGCCAACTTCCAAAAGTAAATCCACTTTCTCTCTGACCTCCTAAGCATTGACTGCCTATACCACTATGTTCTGCCCTAGATCTTCTCACTATTATTCCCTCTTCCTCTATATTTTGCTTTAGTTTACAGGCAGCCTAACGTACCCCAGCCTCCATCTTCATTTACTGTCTTGTAAACCCTAACCAACCTTTCCACTCGTCTCCTTTCGTTCAACAAGTTCCACCGCAGTTCCTTCAGCATTACAGATGGCCGAAAGTTCACTTCGTCCTCACCACCCTGTTCTTGCCTTCTCCAGCTGCCGCATCTCCAATTTCACATGCGGGTCCCACTTTGCTGCCGCATACTCTTAACATAGGTCATAACATTGTAATGTACCCTTTTTCTTTCACTGCACTACCAGCAACCTTCAAAACTCTTTCCAGCATACCTAGAGATGCTCTCGTTAATCTATCTAAGTCTCACAATTGAGCTGCCACCATATCGGGAATTCCCTCGACAATCAAACGCTTCCTGAATTGTCCAACCCCATTCACTGTCGTCAACTGCTCCTGCAATACATTCCATTCCCTTACCTTCCTAACAAGCATAGACTGCCTACTTCATTCTGTTCTCTATACCTTCTCAATCACATAGGCCCTATATTTTTTATAGGTACACAGCTAGGCCTAATTAAAATTTAGTTGGTGAAGCTTGAAAACAAGACTGTAGATATGCGCTTATGTTGGTAGGCCTAATCTTACAGTGTTGAAACTAGCCTATTATTAAAAAGTACACTTTGAATTTTTTGAAAGGAATAGATTTTGGTATTTGTGTCAGTGAATAATGTTGGTCTTAAGATTTTCTGTGATTTTATTTACTGTGTGTCTTGACTGTATTTCATTATCTTCGAATATAAAGTGTTATTGGGAACCCTCAACAAGAAAGACTGACACCAGCATAATGCCTTGTGCTTTATTGCCGCACCTTTCCAGGCCTGGATTAAGCTCGTAGTTTTCCAGTTATCGGAACCAGTTTTCAAAATCATGACTTGCAGGCTTACAGAAAATTGTTGGAAACGTGACATAACATCTGCATTTCAGCTCAAAATTTAACCTATAAATCTATGAATTTTCGTGTTTTTGCCGAATTCATAAATTTTTAATTAGACTATTATTCATTCACTTCTTAATTGACAAGTCTAAAACGTACAAACGTGAGGTATGTTCAATGTGGCCTCTCTTTTTGCTCTATTGTATTTGCGAAGGCAAGAGGTCAAAATGACCCAGGCCAAAAAATAAAGCATGCATGGAATAGAATGCATAAGAGCTTTCATCAAGAAAATATGGAAATAAAAATATATGTATATAAATAAAAATTACGCAAATGTAACAGTTTTATTTAATGCATACACAAGTTATAGATACCTACTAATCTTTAATCGGAAATTTCTTATATTTTACAATCTTCGAAACTTTTAGCTATTTAAACACAACGCCCAATAATTTAAATAGTAAGGACACATGAACATTACTAGCAGACAACTTGCCCTCACAA
This sequence comes from Medauroidea extradentata, assembly GCA_003012365.1. Classification (NCBI taxonomy): domain Eukaryota; kingdom Metazoa; phylum Arthropoda; class Insecta; order Phasmatodea; family Phasmatidae; genus Medauroidea; species Medauroidea extradentata. The sequence goes on along the minus strand of PNEQ01106965.1, from coordinate 42,031 downwards.
ACTCCTGCTGGAGAGCATCGAGGGCATGACCTAATTGACGTGAAGGAATATTGACATCGCCAATTGAACCCTTGTCACCATATTACTTCTGCTCAATCAAACACGTAAGAGACTCCCAATCTAACACAGAAAAACAAACACACAGTAACTCCATAGTATATATATAAATTTAATCATAAGTCATTAAATACAGCTAGCTTTAAGGTTCCTATCTACCAGCACTTTAAATGTATTCAGCGAGTTGTGATTGTTTGTTTTTTTATATCACTAAATGTGTATTATATTTATCTACAAAAAGGAAACACTTCAAACAATTCTTAGTTAAAATAAAAAAATTCTACACACTTTTTATGAAAATTTTTTTCAGGCTTTTAAAATGCGTAAAAACTTCTTTTAATCATAGATTTTTAGTTTATTAACAGCTGATGCAGTAAGTGTCTTTCTGTATTGTGAAATGAAGGGCATTTTGAAAACCTGAGTTGTGTGCCATTAACTGTCGAGAGCATGTGTTTGTAAATGAAAACTATAATGTTGTCAGCAGTGAATATACCCAGGGTACCTATGTTATTTACAAATAATTTTGGATGGCTCATATTTAAATTGATCCTAGGCCATGTCAGGTAGCCGGGGCGTCATTTGCGGCCGGGACAGGGGAGACATGTTCCCTTCAATAATTTGTGTGTATTTTATTTTAAATGTATAAGAATTTTTTTTAACAGAATGGTAGTTCTTCTAGTGTTCAAATTAATTCCACAAAGAGACACAATACACCAATTTAAAATGAAGTATGGATTGTATACATCGCTCTTGTTGGTGTATATACAGATGGCTGTATTCATAGGTAGGCCCTAGGTAAAGAAGAGTTCTCTATAGTCAGTTAAGATTTGTAAGAATTGCAGAGTTTCCACTCATTGGAGAGAATAAATACGTTCTCAGTGCACTGCACATGATATAAGAATGAGTTATGAATGCTTGGTCATCTAAATATTAAATCAAAACGATATATTGTTTCCAAGTTACACTTTCATGGGGACCATACGACTATAACCACCATCACCACAATAGCCATGTTTATATATTATATATATATATCAGTGGCACAGCGAGGGGGGAGGGTTGAGTCTTAAACCCCCCCCCCCCTGATCCCCAGAGCCTATCGGAGAAAAAAGTCAGATAAAATCTACAATGAACAGGCGGACTGGTTAAGTTTATTATAATGAAAATTTAAAAAAAATTGGTTTTTTGAAATTTGAAAAGATATCAATTATACTCTGTATCTATTTTATTTATACAATAAACAAAAATGATGTGTACGTGTATATATATCTCTGTGTGTGTGTGTGTGTCTGTGTCTCTGTGTGTGTCTCTGTGTGTGTGTGTGTGTCTCTGTGTGTGTGTGTCTGTGTGCGTGTGTATCTGTGTGTGTGTGTCTGTGTGTGTCTGTGTGCGTGTGTGTCTGTGTGTGTGTGTGTCTGTCTGTCTCTCTGTCTCTGTCTGTCTCTGTCTGTGTCTGTCTATATATATATATATATATTTTTTTTTTTTTTTAACTAGTGGTATCTTCGCAGACCTATCAAAAGCTTTTTTTTGATTATGTTGATCACAATCTGCTTTTGAATAAGCTAGAAAATTGTGGAATAAGAGGGGTGGTCAACGATTTATTTAGGTCATATCTAAAAGAATGGAAACAAGTCACATCAATTACACACAGCGAAACCTTTATCTTAGATTATCTATCTGAGCCCAGCACTGTGACGCAAGGAGTTCTGCAGGGTTCAATATTAGGTCCAATTTTATTTAACATTTAGGCTATATAAATGATTTCCCTGAAAGCATAACAGCAGGCTATCCGTTATTGTTTGCAGATCAGATGATACAAGTATTTTTTTTTCTCCTGATATGTACTCCCTATTTAAATAATGACTTTGAGTGGACAAGTCTTCAACAGGTAATTTAACTGTGGGTTGCAAAAATGTTCACTAAAACCATTTTTGTAAAACACATCTCTGCTTTAAGAGTGTGTGGTAGATAAATAAACGCTGAAAACATCAGTTGATTTCTACGTTTTTTTCGAAGCCAATATGGATAAAATACTCAATGACAATCCGAGATAATTGTACTGTATTTGCCAACTTTATGTGTAAATATTTATCCAATATTACTAATTCGTTACGCGTGTTCTCTTGCGCCGCAGTTAAATGCACTAGGTTCCGGCGTCAGAGATTGTGCCTCAGAAGTTCGTTAACACTCGAAACTATTTATTTTAAATATTGGCTAAAACTATTGTCTACGATTGTTATTGTTTAATTTTCGCAAATTGGCTTCAATAAACCTACAGTTATAGATGAATGCTTTTAGCGTTGAATTATGTACCACGCCCTCTAAAGCAACTATTTAATTTGAATCTTCTAAATACAAAAAATCCTTAAATAGCACCATTTTGTACCTTGAAACACCAAATTTTCCTGGGGGAGAACCGCTGGATCCACCAGTTTTTTTGGGGGGCCGAGTGTTTCTCAACAACTTCATTAATTACTACATTTCCTTCCCACCCTCAACACCCACCTAGTTGATGAGCTTGCGATGCCCAGGCTAGTAGGATCTTAAATATAGGGAATGTGGCTTTCTATTCTTCAAGTTGGTGAGGGCCACAGTAGTGTAGTGGTTAAATCACACCATGCCAATCAAGGTTCATTTCCCGGCTGTGTTGCTCCCACTTTACGCTACTGGGAAGTGGTGCACATATGTTACACATCATTTTCTGGTTTTGTCAGGCAGCTCACGTTTTTCACGCCCATTCATTTTGCAGATAACATTAGTAACATTGTTTCAGCTATATGTTCGTTATACAATTCCACAAGCATTTAACGAATGGCTTCCTTTAGTGTTACATTTAAACTGTCTTATTCTTTGACCTGTCAAGGCAAAATTTGCAAAAATTAATTGGAACCAAATGTTTGGGCCATTTTAAATAAGTTAAATTGAAAATGGCACCAAATGTTCCAACTTAGACATCACTGGATTTCTCCATTTCACTATGCATCTGTCTTCAATGATTGCAGTCTATCGATATTTATCCTACCCGAAGGTAGCTGCAATGTTGTTTTGCAATATGACACAATTAGTGGGAAGCTTACCGTATCTGCTAGGTTTACAGCATTTAAATACCAAGAAATTTAGAAATGTTAAACTTAAGGACTGTTTTTAGTATTTCTTTGTTTATTAAGGCTCCGTATTAGAATCGCTACATTAAATTTTATTTTTCAAATTTTTTTCTAATTCTCGGAAAAAAATTTTATATGTATGCATGTACAGCAAAAATTATATTTACTTTGCGCTACAATACAGGTGTTAAGATTGAGCTGCTAACGTATATTTATGCTGAAATCATTAGAAGAAATTATGAATATAAAAAAAATTGCTAGACTGATTGCTGTGTAATTGTACCTTGATCACTTGATCCTATGGTTCTTGAAACTAGACTCAGAAAATAATCTAGACTATGACTGCAAAAAAAAAAAAACAGTTTATTTCTGCTTCAGCACTACGTGATCTTCTACTTGTAATAAAATAGAAGCTCCTAGCAGCCTTTTGCATAATTTTAAGGTACTTCATACTTCTAACAGAATTCAATTTGAAGAAATTAAATGAAAGCACTTAATAAGTACATGGCCTCGATTGCAACCAACTTGTCATAAACACAAAACGCTACAATTACATTGTTAAGGGAGAGTGTTAGACAATTTTATTGTATTTTCTGTTTGTGAGCCATAACATTTATTCAAATTGTATTATCAAAATTTTCTTTTCGACAAAGTATAGGATATATTCTTGGTAAATTGATTGAAATAAATAATAATGGAATCTTTCATTAATTCGTCTTGCAGAAACATTGCAAAAAAAATTCTTGAAAGTTAACCTATAATTCTCTTGCAATAATTCTGCATGGTAAATTAATGATAGATTCCATTAATATTTATATCTAGCAGTTTACCAAGAATATATCCTACACTTTGTCGAAGAGAAAATTTTGATAATACAATTTGAATAGCCTAAATGTTATCGCCGTCGAGGCGTTTCTACCTCTCATGATGGCTTGAGATTATCACAACTCAATATGGCAAAGAGTGAAGCTACCTTGCGGCGATATTGAGGTAAAGTACCTATTTGTTCGCGCCATCACAAATCTTCAAATCTACACTCGTACCTGCACACTTTCTGTAACCTACTTGACTGAGATATGCAGAAAATACACCAAACACAAGGAAACAAAAGAAAAGGATTGTTACTGCTAAAAAAAATTAATAAATACTTAATTTAAATAAAGATTCTAAATATTATTAAATTTAAATTATCTGAGACTGCAAGATGCTTATTGTAGTAAACACAACAATTAGGCCTACACCATATCACTACCATTCCCCAACAATATGGCAAACACCTCAATAAACAGGAATCAATAAATAAAAACCAGTGTACCATTTTACACACCATTGCAAGTTTAGTTAATGGCATGTTTCAAAATCTTTACTATGTGTGGTGTAGGGACAGGATGTGAATATAAAATAACAGTCATATGGATACAATTGTAAAGCTCTTAGATGAATTTAAAAATGGAACCAGTTTTTCAGAGGAATAGGAAACCGTTTTAGTGAGAAACTGGGCTAGGGACGCCTGTATTGGATGGTATAGAACCCAAGTTCTTCAGAATTAGTACATTGAGTTATCATTGTGCTAGCCTATCTCACTGAGTAAATAACTTTCTGTAGGGAAAGCTGCTTCTTGTCGATTGCAACCGTTAGCTTCTTCTTCTTTTTTTTTTTTTTTTATTCTTTGTGTGATGTGAAAATATGTGAATGCTACATGGAATGTGTTTGTTTACTGATGGATATCAGTGAATACCCATGTTATTTTCAGAACTCATCGAATCTTCAAAAATATTTTTTTCAGGTGACAGATGATGGTGGAAAAGAAGACGATAGCAGTCAAGAAGAAAAGACATTGAGTGAATCAGACAGACCTAGTGGAAGAACAAGTGAACAAAGCAAGAAATCCAGAACTTCCAAACCAGTAACTGTGAAAGTGAAGAAAGAAGGTAACGACAGAGGACACAGTAGAAAGTCCAGAGACGCCAGGCGAGAACGGCGTTACATCCACCCTTGCCGACTGTGTGGTCGTCTTTTCCGCAGGCCTTGTGAAGTGAAGCAACACATCTTGTCCCACGGGGGAGCCAAACCATATCAGTGTCAGGATTGTGGTAAGAGGTTTGGATCTAAATCGGGTGCAGGTATTCACGTTTTGAAGCAGCATGGCAAGGACATCTCAGTCGATAACGTGATTGACGTGTGCGGGAATCCCATAGACGCCGTTGAAGTCACCATGAATGACGGGCTGGATGGATGCAAGAAGGAGGAAGACGAGTCTGCAAATGGCCGCAACTCTTGCGACAGCGACGATTTCGAGTGGAAGATGGAAGATGACGTGTTTAATTTCAGTGATGACAAAGACTCCAAACTCACAGATCTGGACGGACACTTGAGCAAAGTAGAAGATCAGGACTGCCAAGATGTGGATGCTTGCCATGAAAATAACTTGTTGCACAAATTGGTTTCGCACGTAGAAATGAAACCAAAGCTGGAAGACGACATTAAGAAAGAAGATCTCCTAGCTTTTAAGCCAAAAAGAGAGAGGAGAACCCGTAACCAGTCGTATCTCTTGGAATCACAGAGGCTGCAGTCGCTGTCCAAGAATGACGTGAAGAACTTGCGCCGCCGCGAGCGCAGGAAGAAGCAGAAGGATGATACACTGCCAAAGCCACCCAAGTATAAGTGTGAAGTGTGCGGTAAAATGTGGCGGACAACCAGTGAGTATAAATCGCACGTGGCGACGCACAGTGACGAGCGGCCCTACATCTGTGAGATTTGTGGCCAGGCCTACAAACACAAAGCAGCGTTGGATGTGCATGTTGGTATGCACAATGGCATCAACCCATTCTCTTGCCCTTACTGCAACAAGGCGTTCACGCAGAAGGGTGCGCTGCAGCGGCATCTGCCAATCCACACTGGGGAGGCTCCGTATCAGGTAAACAGTTTGTAATTATGTTTAGTTATGTAGCATTAACCTCTGTAATTCATCTTTTTGCAGGTTTTTCCATCCTTAAAACACATATATTGTGCATTGTTCTTATGTCAGTACTGCCAAGTTAGTAATAATTTTTTAAATATATGTGGGGGTTATTATATGTAACAGTACAGTAATTAATTGCATTGTAGACTTGGTTTTAATTACTACTAAATGTTAGTATGTGTATATAAAGTGTTTTGAATAATCCACATGTTTTAAATACTGTAGTATTATTGTTTCTTGTCAAATGAGTTGCCTTTGCTTATTTGATAGAGAAAGCTACGTTGTTGATGGTGTGTCAAGTTTTCACCAAATTAAAATCAGGCAGAGCTGTACTACATGCATTCTTTTATTTAAAAATAGTTGGATCATTTACAAATTATAAAAACACTAAACATCTTCTGGCAGAGTTCATAAGTTAATAGGAATAAGTTAGGTAAACGGTTTCACAAAAATGAATTGCTTGACACACTAAAACACTGTTCATATGCCAGGTACATAAGACTCTTAATAAAATGCATTAAGATAGGCCTACTGTACATATCAAAGATGTTAAAAGGATCCAGATGGAGCATGTCGCCGGGAATTGTAACCAAACAAATGCTTGAAATGGCTGGTATCAATATGGCAGACTAATTAAAAAATTGAGGAAATATTAGTTAGGAGGTGTGTAAACAGGGCTAAAATGTAGAGTTTTCAACCTAAAACATCTATTAAAGATCATAATACATTCTTCTACCATTAAAAATTCCTGGCTGATGTGAACTTTTGAGGTTAAATCAGTATGGCGGCTGGCCAATTTGGTGGCCACCTCTCCCCTCTCTTGGCTTCACTCCCCTCGCCTTCATTCAGACATTATGTTACCCCCGTGGTACATATAGTCTGTCTCGTGAAAGAATTCCATGTTTTGACATTTCTCTTCTGAGAAATGTGCCTGGCTTTTCCATTGTTTGGAGATTTAAACCTACCTGGCTTCCTGGAAAAGCAAGGTCTACACAATCCTGTTTACAGACACACTTCTCAGAAGTGAACTGTCAAAATGTGGAATTCTTTCATGAGATAGACTATAATAAATAAGAAATAATGAATTTTGCTCCTAGTATTCTTTTAGGTTAACGTGCAGGATTTATAACAGGTACAATGCAGCTTTGTCTTGAATGTAATGTGTTAATTATATGACAGTAATGATTTTGTATTAAAAAACCTTTCTGGCTTAAGAGACATATACAGCTGGTGCATGAACTGTGTTTCAGCATACTAGGAGAAAGTTTTTTTAAAATACACAACTAAATCTGTGATTAATATCTTTGTGTTCAAAATTAGAGTACTCGCTTCCCATCAAGGCGATCCAGGCTCGATTCCCAGCGGGATTTGTCCCTGAATTTTTGCACATGGGAATCATGCTAGACAATGCCACTGGAGAAATGGGGTTCTACTGTTTACAAGCGCTGCTCCATACTCACGTGTCACCCCTCACCAGCGCTAAAGACTTAGAGGTTAAGTGCCGATCAAAATATCTTCATTTAACCTTTATCTTTGACAAGAAAACATATTCAAAACTATACTTCTCTGTTTTTGTTTTCTAGATATTATGCTTAGATTGTACCAAAGCACCTCAAAATTGCTAAAGAAAAAAAACTGTACAACAGGCTGTTGTTATGTGAAAGATACCAACCGGAATCGTAAAACAGTGATAGGCAACATGCACTCGTCTTTACTATGCATATTTCGTTAATAAATCTGTAGGATCACAGCTTGAAGTCCCATAGGATGCCAACGACCAAACATTGCACGTGATTTTTGCATCCCACGCATAGGTTGTACGGTTGTTGACACATAAGCTATAGGCGCGGCATTTATCTCCTGCTGTATAGGGCTTATAACTGTTATGTCATTTCATTTTCTAGGATGACAACATGTTTATGTGACCAGTTATTTTAACTTTGCACTTAAAATAAGACATAAATTAAGTTAATATTTATAATTTTTTTTTAGTAATTTATTGCTATTCTTACTATGCTTGCTAACTTAATGTTTATACCAAATAACAGTTAGCAAAAGGAACTATTTTTATTAGCTTAACTGGGAAGTGCGTAATTAATGATAAACTTACTGTAGTTGATATTCTTTCAAGTGTAATGCAACTTTTGATTTCCTGTTTAAATTATATCCGTGATACCAATATTATAAGGTCTATTTAAAAACAATTTAGGGCAAACTTTATTTGAAGAAATAGCGAGTATAAAATCAATCTGTGATAATGCCTCAAATTTATAATGATACAATAGCGATTTTACAGCAATGCAACCTTAATTTAATGAGCAATAATTTTAAGTGAGCAGCTATGATTGGATGTAATTTTTACTATTGTTGCAATTTATTCTCACTTTTTTCATTTATCTGCGGCAGTGGTGTCCTCAGCCCTGGTAATAACTGACATATTTTTAAAAATGTGTGAAATTATACTTACTTTAGTCGGTTTATTATGGCATTAAGCTTAAATGTTTAATTTTTGGACTTTATTTTTGTATGGCACTGTACTTTTCATAAACTATCACATTGTTTCGACATATTTTCCTGTAGGAATGTTACATTCTTAAACTTCTGTGTTCCAGTGTACTGTTCTTTATTTTTACCTTGTTTGTTGATACGGTGGAAACTCTGCTTAGATAATTATAGAAAGAAATGTGGCAGTGTCGTTGTTTTGCTCGCAGTGTGAATTATGTGGCAAGCGGTTTGTCCACCATACCAGCTTCAACATGCACACGTTGGCACACACGGGCCAGAAAAGCTACAAGTGCAAGGTGTGCGGGTTGGCGCTGCTGTCTGGTTCCCACCTCAAGCGTCACTCACGGGTTCACACGGGTGAGCGGCCGTACCAGTGCACTATTTGTGGCAAGCGGTTTGCTGAGCGCTACAACTTGGTGGCCCATACGCGCGTGCACGACCCACTTGGTTCCCATGGCCGCGAGGGCCACTCCAAGAAGATACACAGGTAGTACCAACTGCTGTTATCTGTATGTTATGTATAACCCTTCTCTTTTTCTACAGTTTTGGCTACAGTTATTTTTAAAGTCTAAATGTGAGACAATATTGAGAAATGGTCTGTATGTTTGCTACAAATTAGATTTCTGTGTAGATAAGATGTTTTGAGATAAAATACAGCATTTTGTCAGCTAATAAGTCAGTTCACATAATTTCCCTATGTTGACAAATTAGCTAATATCATAATACATACTCTTTGCTCAAAAACAATATTATAATATGTAGTAAACCAATTGGTATCAACAGACAGACAAACCTATCTTGCTTAAATTGTCTCTCATTTGATCTTAGAAAAACAATTCTCACCAAAGCACAGAAACATGCCTTTAAACTGTATTGCGTGGTCATATTAGACAGTAACGTGATGATGCAGTTATGTGATAGACATGAACCAGTAGCTTGTGGCTCTTTAGTACATAGTGAATTTATTGAGTAATGTAAGACTGTAAATAGACAGTAGAATGTTAAAAACTGATTTTTTTTTGCCAGGTTGTTAGTTTTACTGCTAAGTTCCTTCCATGCTGTGGGTTTACTGGTACCTATTTTTATTTTGTTTCTCTGAGAATTTTAAAGTAGAGAAAGAAACTAAAGAATGTGCTATAGGTAAACATTTGAATTTATAGAGTATGTTTGGGAATTATTTGGCCAAACGTAATTGAGGTGTAAGGGACAAGACAAGACGTTTTTCTCCCCCATGTGTGAAAAGAAGTACACAAATTCAAAATTTGCCATGAAGCTGCACAGCTAATTGAATGGCCACCAAAACAAAAGTGGAGTGCAACCTGTATAGAGCTGTGTCATGTGTATTGTATCTTCAACTGTAAATGTGTTATGTCACAGTATTCATGTTGTGTTGTTGTGTGGTGCCTTTAATATATTCCGAATGACGCCAAAAACCAGTCTGTACCATGCAGTCCCATGCTTTCACTTCCTTAATTACTCCACATCCCCCATTCAACACTCCTGCATACAGTCCAGTCAACCAATTTATAGTGCAGCACTACATACAAAATTCAAATTTGCGGGCATTTTGTTTCAACTTATCTTAGAGTATTTTAATCATGATTTAAAATTTTAATAATGTTCTTAACTTATGTACACCTTTGATGCTAGTCATACATTAAGCTATGCCCAGGATCCCGTTTTATTTAGTTATGTTTAGTGAAAAAAAAAAAAGTGTCTTATTTTAGGGCTCTACTTTATTGCTCATATTGAACTTAAATTGTAGGACTGTACTGTAACATCTTGGTTTAACATTTGTGATAGGTGTCAGCTGTGTGGAGCAAGTTTTGACCGTAAGCCAAAACTGGAGGACCACTTAGCACTGAGCCACAATAAGATTGCAGATGGCGACGACAACCGCAAGTGGTTTAGTCAGTTGCTGAGTCATGACCTGGCTCCGCTTCAGCCAGGGAACCCAGTCGCGGCCGCACCCCAGATGCATGGGCCTCTGCCCAACCCTCCCGGCAATCCCCTGGGGTTGCGGCGTCTGCACGGAGATCCGACCACGCTGCTGCCGCCTCCCCCACCGCAGGTGCCCACCCCCGATCACTCCATGGGGAACACCTCCCACTCCTCTTCCTCATCGTTGCCGCTGCGTCCAACGGAGCCCCAGCAGAGTTGGCATCAAATGATCTTCGGTCCTAAAGGCATAGATGGAGAGATGCTGGACGCTGCTGCGATCGATACCCAGCAACGACTGCTGTCCGAAATGACGACTCTTGGCCAAGGCAGCCACGGAAGGAACATGATCACGTCTTCCCTCATGAGTGGCCATGCGACTTTCGCAGCCACGACTCAACCGCTCCACATCCCAAATGCAAGTGGCCACCACAGTACGCTGCTTCAGTCACGGGTAAACATGTTCTCGCCTGATCACAACTGACATCAGCACAACCATGTTATGTAGTAGTATGTCCACGCTGAACTTATTAGTTTCCACATTTTGAAATGTTTCAGTTCTTTTTAGGTTGGTGTGAAAGCCATCTCGACTGATTGATTGTACAAAAATCACTCTCCATATGTAATATATTAATTTTTATTTTCACAATGTGCAAATTTTAAAGTAATTTGGATTTCAAAAAATGGATTTCAGTAACTTGAATAAGAGTTAGCTTGACCTAAAATATGTTGTGCTGTTCCAACCTGAATAATATAATCATTATGAAACTCCTTTCTTACACTTCTCAAGTTACAAGCTAATAAAGTAAACAAAAATAATAACTCAGGAATGCGTAAAAAATTAAGAAATGTGCCATGTAAGTGTGATTTTCCCTTAAGTTTGTTGTGAAAATCTAAAATATTTTGAATCTCGAAACTTTAATTTAATATGATAGTTTTACCTGTACAGTGGTGATGAAAAACTTGATTTTCTTCAGGGTTTATTAATTTATTATCTATTTTTTTAAGGCAGTATTATTTTTCAAAGTTTTCCTTCTTCTTTCTTCCCCACTTTACATTGTGTACGAATGAAGGTGTGGGTCAAGATTGGGCCGGCTGCTCGACAAGTGAGACAGGCCTGTCGCCAACAGGTCCGAAGAATTTGCTAGGTGAGTGTGAGATGAGTGTGGAGCAGCGACTGAATGAGAGAGATGAGGGAAACTGGAGTTCCCAGAGAAATCCTGCCAGTCAACGGCAACATCCGCAACGTGTTGCACAAACGAAAAATCCACGACCGAACTCGCTGAGGATCGAACTTGGATTTCTTACGTGGGAGGCAAGACGTCTGACCCTTCAACCACTCTGCCAAGTCTTCTCTTATACACAATGTGACGTCTTATCAACAGCGAGGCCATTAGAGACAGTTACACAGAACTTCACACAAAGACAGGTACAGAAATAGACTCTCCCAGCTTTCGACTAGAACAATTTCAGAAAACCGCAATCAGGATGGTCAGAGCCAAGAATCTAACCCTGGTCCATACAATTTCAACGTATTACCATTGCGCCACCTCGCTCAGTAAAATTTAATTAATAAATAACGAATAGAGCCAAGTTGTGCACGAGACTGCAATACAGACTTCATCCATTATTTTATCTTAATTTTCTTTTAAAAAAATTTTTTTTGGCTGTTTAGTTTTTATAGACTACGCACCGGACCGATTTCTTTATCTTAATGTTCTTCAAAAAAATTTTTGTTGGCTTTTTGTACCATACAGTATTAGTATCCATAGAAATGTTCAATGCCTTTGACACACTAATTGCAGGGAGCTCTAAACTAACTGGTCATCTGTTTATTGCTTATAAATCATGAGTTTGAAGAATGAAGTAGGCAGAATACTGCCTTGGATTAACAGGTACTGTTACCAGTCAACGTCTCCTCACCATAAGAATGGTTCCGAGTTTTTATGCTAAGAATTTTGTACTTTATCAACAAATTAAACCTGAAATAGTTCTTAGCAAACATGGCGCAGTGTGTAGAGCACTCGCCTCCTACCAAGGCGTTCGGGGTTTGGTTCGCAGCAGGGTCTGTCCTCAGATTTTTGCATGTGGGAATAGTGCTGGACGATGCCAGGGATTTCCAGTTTCCCCCGCCTCTTCATTCCGGTGCTGCTCCATATCTCATGTCGCCCCTCACCAGCGCTAAAGACCTAGATGTTAAGTGCTGACCAAATCTCTTAACTTCTACCTCGGACTATAGAGAAAAAAACTAACACTACGAAAGTGGGCCTGCTTACATACTTAATTCCAAACTCTTCTTAGGTATGCGAATACTGTCTCCAAGTCATGCGAATGTTGTCATTAATAAATTTTACAATAATCAAGGTAATTAAATTATATTTTGACTGACGTACTTTGCTTTCCATGAAATGCAGTTATATCTATGTCAAAACATTAAACTTAATGCTGTGTAATGAGGAAGTTGCAACGAAATAGGATTGTAAAATTTTTTGGGACTGTATCATTCTGCTTCTGATTGCGGCATGATGTGTTCGGCCACAGTTATTTTTTTTATAGCCAGATGGAAACAAGTTTTGAATTGTGTATGACGTCCGTGTAGATAAAATTTATAAGAAAATTGGTAATCATTTATGTCTTATCTGCAGGAATTTACTAGAGAGTACTGGGAAAGAAAATTAGAAAGAAATAACCGGTTGTAATGGGCAGAGGTGACAGTAAATTTGATATTTGCTGTGCTGCAGTTGATAGGGAAAAGTAACAAAATATCTTTCAGTATAGCGGAGTAAAATGATATTGGAGAGCGTTTTAAAATACTCGAATTTACTTCCAGTGAAGTTTATTAGTGAAAAGATGAAAATTTGGTAGAATGAGAGAGATAGCATTTGGTATGTGTTGACATAAACAAAGAATGAATAAAAAGCACTGTAAAAAAAGCATGGCGTATGAAGGAAACAAGCAAGTAGTTTGTTTGTGCGTAACATTCAATTTACTATTTGATGAAAAGCAGTAAAACTGAATAGCGCTGAAATGAAAGTTAATACACTACAAATACATACTTCAAATTAAAACATAAAATAAACCAATTTTTAAGTTCAGTTACTGTTTCATTCCCCAAAAAATATAAAATTTAATTTATAGTTTTAGCAACTTGTGTTAGAATTGTGTGATTTGTGTCTCCTAAAAATATATTTTGTAATTCTGGGTCTAATTGCTGCTTACAGAAATTAAAACTCAAATTTCAGAGTTGATTACGTTATGAACTGTTAGCAAAAAGTTGTCGAAGTAGGATGCTGAAAATGTTGTTTGAATGCTGATTTAAAATTTGCTTGTGAAGGCTGAATCAAAAGTTAGCTATGAAGCAATGTAGATTTGTCATATGAAATATTTATTTTGAAAAAATTGTGTTCTCAGTGTTTAATTTTGCGATTAATCCAAACAAAATTCTAAAACTTAAAAACTTTTAGCTTGATTAATTATGGTACATGAACTGGTAGGTTTATGTACATGACTGTACTCTTAAATTTAATTGTAAAAACTTTACTGACTACAAAAAAATGGAGGGCGAAATATTTGTACGTACAATGTGTTTATAAGAAACTGTGCTAAAGTCCTGGAGACTCCACAAAATAAAGATAAACACAAGTACAGTAATTAAATATGGATTTAACTGAATGATAGTGAAGGTCAGGCAGCAATAAAGAAATAAATTAAGATAAAAAACAAAATTTAAGTGGACCTGTGTATTTCCTAGAAACAAAATAGCATTGTACAACTGTGTTGTGTGAGATAAAAAATATCCTCGTTTTCAGTGATTTTTCATCATATCTAGAGGAAAATGGAAACATTTAATACAGATCCTGTTTCCTGAATCATAGCATCTGTTATCAAAGCCTGCTACTTTCTTTTATTTTTTTTTTTTTTCTTCGTATTCTGACCTGTGTGCATACATCCGTTCCAGTCATATGTGTCTTTTTGCCCTAATTGTTCACATTTAGTTTTGTTGGCTTTTTCATTCACCTGCCTTGTTTTAGCAAGCCGTTCTCGTTTTGGTTCGCCTGCCTTGAGATATTTGTTGAATTTATTTTTCAGAATTGTTACTGGTTGAGAGTAACTAATATTGGCTTTTTTAGTGTAATTTTATTGTTTTTCACACCTACATTTTGTTTACTTATAGTCTTGCAAATTACAAAATTTGGTCACACTGGCATGTATTGATATAAATTATTTTTGGTGTCATCCATCCTCACTGCAAACGTCATTGAAACACCTCTGAAATTAAATTGAAGCTACAGAAGTTTCTCGCCATTTGTAGTACTTTCCCCCCTCCCCCCCTCCACCCCTGTTTAATGTTAATAGGCAACCTAAATGTCACAAAACTAAATACATTAAAACTGAAGTGTTTACATGTTACGTTCAGTTTGGTAGTGTAAGAAAGGTATTTCTTCTGGAAAGCAATGCAAAACAAGATCAGGGTGACCAGATATTTCTGTCTTCAAAAACATCCTACTTATTTTCTTGTAGGATCCGAACTAGCATACAATTGTGGTTCGTTATTGCAGGAATAGGTACTGTAATGGGTAATTTGTTTGTGTGTATTGAAATGTTGTAAACATTTTATTTTAGAGATTCAAAAATACATATAAGTTGAATTTGATTCAAATGTAATTTCTTATACATGTAACTTTAAAAATATTAAATTATAATTGTAGCTTTTACTGCCCTAGTTTTAATTTTATATTTTTGACTGAAAGATGCTGTATCCATAGGTTATCATGAACTGAGTAGGCCTATACTTTGCATCACCCATAATATTTCTGTTGGTATCAATTGGTGAAATATTAGTGATCATTACCTGGGAATATAAAATTAATTCTTTATAATTCCTAGCCATCATTTGTTTTCCCTTTATCAAACATGCTATATACAAATATATTTGGTGGTGCAAAGTATACCCCCTTTATGGTATACATATTTTTTGAAATCTTGTTTCCATATTTATTTGTTTTTTACATTTACAGATAATGTTTGCATGTTGTCAAAATACATTAACTACATCTTAATTTTGTTAAGTAGATGATTTTGTGTGTGTTTATCTTAGCACTGTCAGTGAACGAATATATTAAGGTCTCGCTTAATGTCATGGTTAGTGTTTTAAAATTATGTAAAGTGAACACTCTAACATGGGGCAGTGGTGTGCAGTCCCAGCTTAGTAGTTACAGTATTTTGTTTTTAATGGTAACCTCTTACATGCCATTTGTGTGTGTTTATCAGTTAACACATGATTTTGCAATATGTATATTATTTTCTTGTTGAGCAAATTATAGAAAATTCACAGTAAAATTTTGTGCATGTGAAGTTCCGAACAACCTTAAAAGTACATTAAATTGTTAAAGCATGAAGCATTAACAAGGTAATTGAAAAACAACTTTAAACAAAGAAATTTTAAGTGAAGCCTTAATGTACTGTGCACTTATGGTGGTAATTGTATAGCTTTAACCTGGAAAGTTCAGAACGAAGAGCTTAGATAAGCTTTAAACAGTTTTATAAATACAAAGGGCTTGTGTTATATTTACTGAAGTTCGACATACTTTGTGCGAGATAATTTTTGTAAATTAAAGAAACTGATTGGTTGAAATGACATGATACCTTCGTTATTAGCTGAACAAAATTTGGGTAGAAGCCTTAATAACACACATTAATTTTTTGACTTTGTCGTAAATACATGGGATTACAAGCAGGTTGAAAGTAATTTTGAGTTTTCATGCAAGTTTACAGTTCTGCTAACATAGGTAAATGTCAGTTTAATTTTTAAAAAATATTGAATTTTTGCAAAATTCAGTTACTAATTCCAAACCAAATCTGAGTATTATTAAAATGGAATATATCTACCAGGCTAATTACATTATATGTTTCTCATTTCCAGCACACCAAAACAAAAACATGTACTTTTTATGCAACACATTTTTTCTTTCAAAATTGAGACCAAATGTTTTCTTTTTTCTGGAGTAATGAAGCTAATGATCAATTAATGACACAGCAATTTAGTACATTTGATTATGCAGCAATATGATAAACTGAAATAAAGCACCATCCTTATCTATATATTTGCTGACGAAGTTAATACGTAAGCAGGAACTGTTAAAAGCTGTACACAGTACAGCAAATACATGCGTCTTAAAATTCTACTTAACATGCCCGTTCATCTCATTTGTGTCCTGCAAATTGATTGATAAAAACAGTATAAACATTGTTCAACTCTCAAAAATTAACATCTGCAGCAACAGTAAAGTATTATACTTTACTGTATAAGTAGGTACGTATTGGTTACTGCCTGCTGAAAGAGTTTCAAAACAGGCTCACGTTATTGTACATAATCCTGTATATAAATTTGCAATTTTATTTTATCAGTTATTTTAAAGAATCTGTAGATTTCAATTAGAATTAATCAGTTTACGCTGTTATTTCTGTCCCATGCCATATTAAGCAATAAGTAATTTAGGAAATGTGTTCTTGGTGGATGTTATGAGCTTTGATTTTAGTACTTTATGGAATTGGTCTGGGTGATATTGTTGATCAAGTTGACAGCAGTGAAAATACAGGTGGCAACACTGCAGACTGACATGCTGATTAGTGTGTTTGTTGATGAGTGAGGTAAAACAGACAGTTCTTAAAAAAATATTTTATGTATTTATTTTGTCTCTTTTATGTGTCCATGAACAGCCCAAGGCCTTGGTAGAAAAACCTAGGGGGGAGGGGGAGAGAGGATATATCCCAGAATTCGCATGAAGTGATTTTTGGAAAACTTTACTCAGGATTGTCGGATCCAAGGATTTAACCCGGGTCCTCTGAAATGTAAGGTAAATGTTTTACCACTGCTCCACCTCACTCAGACATGGGAAAGCTGGTGTGTGGCAGTGCCTCGAATTATACAAGGTCTTAGGCACGTAATTTTTCTTATAGCGCTGCAGGCCCATCTACTGCAGTGAGTCAACGTATTGGTAGCCATACCAGAGCATGCTGCTCTCATTTCCTGTACTCTGTTGTGTTGTTCCACAGCAAACAACAGTATGCCTAGACTGCAGATGCTCTCTCGCGTTATGTAACTTTTGCATTACATTGGGTGATTAGAAGTACAGTAGCTTTCCTACTGATGTTCCACTACGTGAAATTGCCTTTTCATATGTCTGTTAGACAATAATAATTGCAAATAAATAAGTAGTAGTTAACAGCGAATCTAGCAAGCTGCAGTTTGAAACATGTGTAATAAGTAAAATAAGAAAATACTTGTATAGGCAGTTCGGAATAAAGTGAGCACTCGGAAAAGCCCTGCTAAAGATCTATTTCCAGCCAATGCGTATCTTTCCGTGTGTAACGGCTAACGACGGGAAAAGTCTAACCTCCTGGGACATGCCACTTTTTGTTTGCGCGTGTAAGATACCTAAATTTTTCAGTCGATAGGTACCTATATAGTTTGATAAAAAAAGAAGTTTATTAATTATATAAAATACAATTTTATCGCTGTCGTTGATTTTGTTTCAGTATTGTTGTATTTAAATACGAATAAACACGGAACTATGTTCTGTTATTTCGTTGCCAACCATACAAGCAGTAAGGTGACTATCGGTAATGTTGATTTATATGTAGTAACCGCTAGTGATATTTTTCAAAGGTTAAATATTTAGTGTTCACTTTATTCCGAACGGCCTATAACTGTGTATCAGACACATTTTGTAGCTAATTATTTAGAGAAAAGCAAAATGGTTTACTGTATGCCACTGAATTGGTTTTAAACACCTTTATGCTAAATGTGAAATTCATGCAATCTACATCCATTCTTCCAATATTATGTTGCAACTCCATTGCTTCCACATCCTTCTTACTCTGCTATACATGGTGCAGATATTGCTCTTAGTGTTCCTCTCTTTCTGTAACTATGGGATTAAAATCAATGCCCCTGCAATTTTATTAGACAAAAATTTGCATTAAATTTCAGTGTAGGATCGTAGGCTTATTTTATTTCTATTGCTGCTTATTTGTACTACTGCTGTTATGCTATGAAATGACTTTTGAGCAAAGTTCATATTGAATACGACACAACTCAAACTGTTCTGCATATTACCTAAAGGCAGAGGGCATAAGTATTTCAGCCAAACAAAAATGTTAAAAAAGAAGTTCTCCTTTTCAATCAGTTTTCCTGTCGAAACACATTATTTATACGTTCAATTTACCCAGTGAGTTACTCTCTTCCATTTGTTCTTGCAACCTGTGCAATTTTGTAGGTTTTGGTAACAAGCTTTTATTCTTTGTCGAAGCATCTCTTCTACGTCCTGGTTCTATCACATGCTGTAGTGTAAATTTTGCAGTCATCTCACGTGCCTGTATCACTATACGTAAAAAAAAATAAGTTCAAAGTGTGTCTGTCGTTACTACAAACGTTACTTACAATGTACGTCTTGTACATACAGTACAGATTTTTTGTTGCTTTGCAGAGGTGTGTCATATGTAAGGCTGTAGTTGAATTTCATGTTTTGTAACCCAGCAAAAAATTTAGCAGCATTATTTGGTGAGGACTTAAGGGCATTCATTGCCTATCGTAAAGCCCAACGAGAACAAGGATAAGGATTTAGATGTTATATTATATTCTGAAACTCGGTCACATTTCACAATATCACTTTCGGACAAACCCCGTTTTCTGTGCTGAGACAAGGAAAATATCAGTTGAGAAATTTTAATGGTGGAAATTAAGTTATTAGTAGGTACTGCCAAGTTTTTTTTTTTTTTGTGTACGTACTATTTGTTTACGATATTAAGGGTATTATAAACATCCCTGAAAGATGCTGTAGCAATGTGGGCCTAAGAACAAAAAATAAAAAGTCAGTAGTGGTAGTATATAGGTAAGTTCGATAAATACCGAACCACATTTTATAGAATGTAACGTGACATTCCTATCCTAGGTCCTGCCAGAACACGAGGGCACAGGAAATTGGAGCACCCTGAGAAAGTCTGCTGGCCAACGATGTCCGCCATGTTTACCAACTGATAACAACAGGAGTGACCCCTATAACACTGTGATCCCATTCCCCTTCATAGTTTTATGTATGCATGTGCATACATATTCACACACAAAACACACAAAAATTATTTTAAGTCTTCAATTCACTACATTTTTGAGTGGATAAAATTGTGTTATTTGGGGCTTTTACTGTAATTTTGTGCTTTGTTTCCTATTTATCATATTGCCAGAAAATTTGCCAGATATTATTGTTACGATTTTTTTACATTGTCTTTTAATGACACTTAAAAATGAAGTAGTGGTTACTTTTAGCACAAAATAACAGGGTACTAATACAAAATTGTGTTAGCTGTAGGCAGTGATGTGTTTCTGTAGCAATTTTATAGTAATAACTTTTAAAATCTATCAAAATTATTTTGTTCACATATAGAATATTGGCCATGATATATGTAGTTCTTAGTAGTTTTTTATTTGAGATATTTAATTTGATTTCACGTACACAGTTAAGGACTACGTCCTTTAAAGTACAGTGAGTATAAAACATTTTGCTGTTCGAGCAATTAAATACCGCAAAAGAATATGTGATATAATCATATCAAATTTATGTGTTCCTATTATGAATGAAAGAAGTGACACATCACACCGTTTTTGTAAGCTTATTTCCAATTTCAGTGTGCTTGTAACATTTTTATCTAAGTTTATTTTATATTCTCTTAAAAACTGATGATCAGGCAGACGTTTGGAAAGTAGTAATAATAAATGCTGGATAAACTTGACAGAGCAGGATGCTGATGCATTGAAGAAACATTTTTTCTTTCATTTCAGTAATGCCTTTGACAAAAATATGTGATACATTGAAGCGATAAAATAATTTCCTTGTTCAGTGTGTTTTTACAAGTTCTGGATAAACTTGTAATTAATCTGGACAGTTGTAATAATTGAACTACATGCCGATGTTATTGGCAGTGATTTTGTTACAAGTAATTTGTAATGTGCATTTACCAAGTTTTTGTGGAAAGCAGGTTTACCTGCAACTCAGCCCACAGGTGCACGCAAATTTATATGTATATTTTGTACGTGTTGTTAATTTGTAAATAAAGTGAATGTTCATAGTTGTATATATGTAGTATGTTTGTATAGAAAGAGACTAATGCCATTGTGTTTCAGCATGTTGAACTTGTTGGGAAAACTTTGCTAGGTAATGCAAGTATTGAACGAGTGTTAAAAGAAAGGCAAAAATTGCCATTTGTGGTTGTGTCAAGAAAAACTTAGTACCTTTGTTTTATTTTGCTGGTGGTTGGACTAACATAACATAGCCTTGTTACATTAGAATTATTTCCAAGTGCCAATAACTACTACCCAATTTTTGTAACAAAATACCAAATAATACAGTATGCACATTTAAGAAAGTCTTGAACAATTGTATAGGTTTTTTTATATTGATGAAGTAATTTTAACAATTTTTATGTGCATACTGTAATAGTAAGCAGCTCATTACTCTATTGCATTGCTTGTTATAGTATTTTTATGCAAATTAAAACTTATTTTAAATAACATGTTTCCTTTGTTCTATTACCTACTTATAGTTAGTAAGGTTGTGCGAAGCTTCAAAAATTCAAAGTTGAATTGAATATTTTGGTCGCGAACATTCACTTCCAGAATGGTTTGAAGCTTCAAAGTTAACAAAACAACCACTTTTATGCTCTCACAAGACAAAACAACCCCACTTTTATGCTCTCACAAGACAAAACAACCCCACTTTTATGCTCTCAAGACAATTAAACAACTACTTTTATGCTCCAGAGACAAAATGACCACTTTTTTGCTCCTGAGTCATTATGACCATTTTTTATGCTCCCAAGACAATAAATACGACCACTTTACAATTGGTTTAGCACAGGAAACAGCATGCGCACAGAAAGTAGATAGCATGTGTTCATTTTGTTCTCGCTTCATTACACACGACACGCACAGAAAAATAGCACAGAAACAACACACAGAAAGTAGAGCAAACTCCTAAACTTTCTGTGTGTGTGTGCCATATGTTGTGCATAGCCAATCAGAACATAGATACCACCGGGCTCAAAAGAAAATAAACACTGATGAAAATAAAAACTAATTTGACTAACCTTTCTAAAAATTTGTGCCGAAGTTAGTAAATTGATAAGTTCCAAATAAAATTGTTTTCAAGGTCTGTAACATGAATTCACCCAATTTTGTATTGTAATATAAAAAAAAATTATTTACGTAAGGTGGTAGCAATAAAAACATTCAGATTCAGCGATATCAACGCACATGTATATTATTTACCGGTATAGCTTCTTTACATTTTAACATAATCTGCTGTTTCAATTGTAGTTTGCAGCTCTGTGCTGTACAAGTATTCTGTGTTTGTGCGTTTGCTGTTTTCTGTCCTAAATCAATAATTTTTGTGGAGCCTTAATGCTCCCACGACAAAACAACCCCTTTTATGCTCCCGAGACATTAAATAACCACTTTCATGCTCCTGAGACAATACGACCTCGGTTATGCTGCTGAGACAGAACAAAAACGTCAAATCTGTAAAAAAACAGTATTTAGATTTATTTCAATTTTTTGCTTACAACAGAAGCAGAGTATAAAACATGCTTAAAAATTTAAAACATCAACTGGTAAAACTACTGTTTTACTGTTAAGGCACAGCAAATACATTACATATACACCTGAAAACAGATCATCCAGATCTATATAAAGCCACATTTGAATCTTGTGGAAGTGGTACTATAGCACAGTAATCATCATCTGCAGTACAATAAGCAATAAAATGTTCGACTTCGGAGGATAAATATTTGACTTCGCTTCAGAACAAAAAATAACTGCTTCGCAAGGCCCTATTCCTATTTGTTTGTGTCTGCTAACTATCGATTTTGTCTGCTGCATATCTTTACAGTAGGTACCCTACATATTTTAGTGAAAGAGTATCTGCTGATGATTTAGGCCAAAGTAAAATATCTTTCCTAGTAATAGAACATACTTATTCATAGTTATGACAGTTACTTCAACCATTTTTAGTTGAAGACGTAGTTGTCTGTTGCCTAGTGGTTGCTCTTCCAAATATGTATCACTGAAATTGTGGTGGTTTCATTTTTGGTGATAGTGAAAGAAAAAAATTTTCAGATTTTATAACTGTGTGGTGTAAAGTTTATGTAAAATGGTAGTCTTATGTTTGCCCAAATTCTAATTCCCTGTCTCTTTGTTTAAAGATTTTATTTTTTATTTGAGGTTTTCATGCCTTCAAACATTTGAACAGTCTTGACAGAAGTACATGGGAGTAAGGAGAAGGGAATCGGCCAGGACCAGTATTCAGAAGTGAGTGAGTGAGAGATTTTAGTCAGCGGTCAACATCAAGGTCTTTAGCGATGGTGAGGGGTGACATGAGGTGAGTATGTAGCAGCGTCAGAATGAAAGGGTGGGGAAATGGGAGATCCCCAAGAAAACCCGTTGATCAGCAGACTTCAATGAATGATGGGGCTTGAACATGTGGCAAGAGCCACCTGTAACAATTTTTTTATTGGTGCCGTGACCATGATTGACAACGTGTTACAATGGACAAGGGCAAAACAAATAAATAAAATGAAACATTTAGTTTCTTTAATATAAGGAGTTACTGGAAATTTTAATATTTTCCTGAATATTTGTCGAGTTTCGCGACAAAGGCATGCGTAGGTTTTCACGTACATGTATGAAATATTTTTGTCGAGATACATATTACATATATAGTTTGACAAGTTATGGAATTGTTGGCATTGTATCTAAGAACCTTAAAAAATCTATTTGGGAGGGAACAGTGTATAAAATACTGACAGTGTAAACAGTGAACTGTGTATAAAATACTGACAAAATAACTGCACTGAAACAAAAAGAATTTGTGTTATATTGCAGTGCCAAGAAAAACTGCCAGAATATTCTTTGAGCATTTGTTTCCCATGTACAGTAGAATAATCCAAATCTTTACAAGTTCTGGAATTTAGGAATTTACAAGGTCATTCATTCTTGGACACCATAAGGTGGTGTAAAATCAGGGTTTCTTTAACTGTGTATTAAAGAACTGATGTACAGATACTTCATACGTAGAAGTTGTTCACAGTTATTTATTATAACTTATCATTTACGATAGTAATTCAACAATTGTGTATTTAATGAGTAGATGATGTAGATAAATTTTTTCGGGGCAGTGAAATGTACACAAAAACATACGCAAGTTAAATCAATGGCAATGTTTATACAACATGTAACGGAAAGATACAAACTGGCTGAAAATAAATATCAAGCAGCAATTTCAGGAATGCTCACATTATCCTGAACCACATACTCTATATTAATATACAGGAAACAATTTTGGACCAATAATAATTTTCAAAAATTTTCCTACACGAGACAGAATAAATGAAACTAAAATAATCTATTTAGAATTTTTTAACAATTGCACTCAGAATATATTTGGTCCATGTTAAACTTGTTTACGATTTCATCATTTTAACCTTAACTTATTATAAATTATGTGTTTTTATAAGAGTACATGGGGTAAAATAACTTCGTAGCTATTTTATTTCTGTGTTTATTGCAGCAAACATAATTGGTAAAGTACCACAAACTCTTACAAAAGTCTTAGAAATATAAATTCATACGTATATGGCATTATTATACTTCAACACTAGAGCATGAACAACATTTTTACTTAGTCCATTTAAATGTAAAACAGCCATGAGGCATCTGAAGGAAGGTGAGCTCGAGTTGGCAACCTGTTAAGAAAAAGAAATTCATCCAGTTGTAGAATGGCATAGAATTTGAGGAATCCTGCAATCACTTTTTCCCCTGAAACCATAATCTGTTACGGAGACCAGCAAAAATTTTACTACAGTACTACACATTGTGGTAATTGGATTGTCAACAGTGTTAAAACAATAAAAAAAATTTAAGTGCTTTTGCACAGTTGGCATTGCTGAGTATGTGATATAACATTTTTACTAATTAACTACCGTACCTATTTGTCAATACAGTTAAACTTCTCTATAAAGACCCCTCATGGTTCCCTAGAATAAGGTCTTTATACAGGGGTGGTCTTTGTAAAGAGGTTTGATTGTACAGTAAAACCCCTATTTTGAAATCCCACAGTTCTTGAGAAAAGGGTTGTTATAAAGAGGTTTTACTGTACATATTAATTGTAACCTCATACATTTTAAGCACAGGGCAATATTTTGTATTTGCCTCATATTCAGTGAAACCCCTATAACATTTTTCTGCTTTCACAGTATTTTCTCCAGGTTCTATTCGTTACTTCTACATTATATACTATCTTTTTACACTTTCCTGAATTTTGCCGTATTTTTTATTACAGCTTTAAAAATTAAATTAAGGTGTTTCACTGCATATTGTTGTAGTAAAGTTTTAAGAGGCCCGTTTACCAGATTTTTTTTTCCGTAATTGAGACATGGAAGTGAAACTGGTAAAGACTAGACTGCCACGCTTGACAAGAACCACATTTCTGCATGCAGCATGCTAAACTGACATGCAGTGTTTTCGTAGTGCTCTTTTTTCTGTGGGACTTGAAGCGGCCACCTACAATTTTATTTGTAGCTAGTAACTTATGTAGTTAAGGCCAATACATGCTTCTTGTCTTGTGTTTTAAGGATCTATGGGTTTTCTGGAGCTACAACAGTCCATAATGTGAATATCCACATTTATAGGGTTTCACACAAAAAAAAAAAGACATGACACTACAACACTGTTCGCATACAATCTTAAAATATCAGTTGGTATGGCGGCTGGTACACTGCACCGGAGTGTAGCAGATGAATGTTGGCAGGACTTGGACAACACAGTAAAGAGTTTGCTAGTGGAGAGGTTACAAAATATCTTTTAGTGTGTATGTGTCCCTAGTGCTGCGTCAAGTTGGCTTCGAGACCACGTAGACTGCTCAACTGAAGGATAGGTGAGCCAGATGCCTGCATGTCTACTATGTTCCCCCGTGGTGGTGAGAATCTACGTTTCTGGCTGAGCCTGTTGTATACGGCATGCATGGGCGAGGGCTCAGCAGACAAACTGTAGAATTGTTGCAGTGAAGTGAGTGGATCACACCATTTGATTTTGAGTACGTGTGCCAGTTGTGGTGGTCACTGCTCGTTGCGCAAAAACAATAACGCCTTTATTCATGGTACTGTTTTGACTCATGAATATTTTTGCTCGTACTTTCCCGAACATGGTTTTGTGTACTGTAGTGAAACGTGTAAAGAACTGTAGGTTTTAAAAGAATAATTTTAACACCAACAAATTTGTGAATTAGGTGAATGGGAGCACAGCATAGCAGTTAGCCATTTCACAAACTGTTAACGAATCTGAAGGAATTGAATACTGACCTAATGTTTGCAATGCCTTGAAACTGAAATGTAAGGTCTGTGTAGTGATGTTAAAGCATTGGAATGCCGAGGTCAGCTTTGAAGCAGATTGGCTGTAGTATGAACTGGAGCCTACCAGAAGTTTGTAATTTTTAAGTAACACAGAAACAATATTTTCAAAAATATTTCACATGGAGCTTCTAACCATAGCACTTCTGTGTTGCTAGAACATGCCAGCATAAATATATGATTGTTAAAACTGAAGCATAATTGTTGCCGCCAATCCAAGGAGTTGGAGGTCTTACACTAGCCCTCGGTCACAGCTTCTTGATAGCCCAAAATCTTAATTTGTAAAGAATTTCTTTTATGAATATCAAAAGAATGGCTGTAATCCTGGTTACATAAATGTACATACTTGTTATACTGACACGATATCTGCACTAAACCAAAACCATATGTGTTTTATAGAAATGCCAAGAAAAACTGCCAGAATATTCTTGAGCATTTGATTCCCATGTACAGCATAACCCAAATTTTACGTGTACTGGATTTTACAACGTCATTCTCGGGCCCAGCGAGGCCTAATTCCCATTTTACAAGTACCTGATTTTATGTGGCAGTGATTTTATGAGGTCATTCTTGGGCAGCAACAGGTGTTGTAAAATCAGGGTTCTAATGCAGATGTACAGTTTTATCACTGTGTTTATAGTTTGATATACATGGCAAGTTTTAATATTTTAGAGTTTCTCAGCTACTTTGTTTCAGAAATTTTATTTTTAAAAATGTGAGAATAATCAAAATAATAAATTTTAGAAATACCGTAAAATGGGTTGAATAGGGAAGCTGGGGCAAATGAGGACAAAATTTGAAACAGATTCCTAGCTTAGACTTTTATCGTAAATCGAATTATATTTAAATACAATTACTCTTTGTAAAATTATTAACTTGCCAACCTTAACTCTTTTGCTATGGAATACAATATTTTTAATTGTGCCAAGATAGTGTAAAAAACTTTTTAAAAAATCTTTGTTTCGTAAATAGTTTATTTTGGTTATGTTTAAGCGAGAAAACGATGTACCTCTGATTTACAGTGTCATTTAATTCGGTGCTCGACTAAAATTGCATGTCGCAGTTTAGAAATATTTTGTGTATGTCACTATATTCTACTATAGTTGAATGTTGCAGCGAAGGAGTTAAGGAAAAACTTGAGTTTAAAAACCGCGTACTGTAACTTTTGATTTGAAATTTTGTTCCAATTCACCCCAGTCTTCCTAGTCACCCCATTTTACGGTATCCTTAATTGTTTAGTAAGCTGATAAATAAATTCACCTGTACTTAAAATAGTTCTGATCTGTTAATGAGCAATGCAGCTGCCCAGATTCTCAAGGGCTTCTTCTGCCACACGGTAGCTGAGCCACCCTCCACTCTCAGTCCGATTAACTGCTCCCAGTTTCTCGTAGAACTTGCGTGCTGGATTCCAGTTCAAAACCTCAAAGTCAAGCCGCTTTCCACCCATTGACACACATTCCTGCAAACAAATAAAATACTGATATTTTCACAGTACAACAAAGTTTTGTAAGAAAAAAGGAGAAACCAAACTACGATTGATTGTGATTTAGGGATGGGGAGCATGACAAAATTTTTAACGGTAACATAAAGTGACAGTGGTTTAGTTGCTTCTATAGTTAGTAATGACTGTCACTTCTGTACAAAAAATCTTTCTTACTAATACGATACACAATTATGTACATAACTAAATAAGTATAGATTAAAAAATTTTGTCTAATTTTGTAAGTGAGAGGTTTTTGGTCAGCACTTAACATTGCAGTCTCTAGCACTGGTGAGGGGTCACATGCTATGAGTAGAGGCACGATTATTTCGCGTATTGATTCTACGTCAGGTTGAACGTCAATAACGTATACTTCACTCCTCCTTCTGTGATTAGACGAGAGCGGTTTTAACACACATTTGACTAATGCAAGCCAGTTATAAATAAGGAAACAAGTCGTGGGTGATATCACGTGCTACACGTTTGTACTGATAGAAACCAATGTATATT
>PNEQ01106965.1:0-13916 GCA_003012365.1 Medauroidea extradentata | reverse complement strand
GCTATGAGTATGGAGCAGCGCTACAATAAAGGGGTGAGGAAAATGGGAGACACCAAAGAAAACTTGCTCACCAATGGCATAGTCCGGCACGATTCCCACATGCGAAAATCCAGGGACAGACCCCAACGGGAATTGATTCCTGGATCGCCTTGGCGGGGTGTGAATGGTCTGATCATTCAGCCACCGCAACTCCCTTTATTTTTGTGTTGTATTAAGATTGTCACTGTGCAAATAGCATATGTATCACTAAACTTTCTCTCTCCCTCTCTCTCTCACTCACTCTCTCTCTCTCTCTCTCTCATATATATATATATATATATATATATATATATATATATATATAGACACACACACACACATGCATCCACTCACGTGCCTACCCACACACATTGTACCCATACATGCACGTGCCCACACATGTGCACACACACACACACACACTATAAAATTTTGGGAAATAGTGTGGCAAAAATACGTTGTTTAGTAATAAAAAATATATTATCATACTAGCCTGCTAAAATGTTAGACCTCAAGTATTTGTTTAGTACTTGTGAAACACATGAAATTTTGAAGCTACAGTCAAAAACATGCTATCCAACCTAAAACCACGTTTATGGAAAATTAGTAAGTACATTGGAACCTGGTTATAGTGTTTCTCAGGGGACCCAAAAAATTTCTACTTTATAAATGGGAAAATACTATAAGAGGGTAATTTCCTATTATAAAACATTTTAAGAGACCAAACAAAAGTAACCTTATAACCAGGAAAACATTATGAGTGTGAACATTATAACAGGATCCTACAGTACCTGTACTCTTTTGTGCAATTTTATTTTTGGTGTGTACTCGACATTGCATTCAGAGTATACGGGGTATAAAACTCCCCTTGTTATGACAATAAACAGTGCAGGCGAGGTGATTGACGAGGAACAAACTATCTGTAAGTGCGAAAAACTCATCACTGCAAGAAACAAACAGCGCGGCTACTATTAAGTCACTTTGCAATGCTAATGAAATAACTGCATGCACTAAGAATGTGTGAGGGCAGTTGATCCTTGTCAGTGTGAGAAACAATGGCGTGGCTGCTAGCCAAGTTGTTCCTTGTCATACAGACTACTAGACTGTGTTGCGTACATCACGCACACGCTAGGTACTCGTAATACAAAGAAATTGCTCCTTGTCATGCAAAGAAAATGTGCATGATTCATGCCGAGGCAGTCACTCCTTGTCATACACAGAAGGGTAGAAGAAAGGAATTTGTGAAAAAAATATATGTGTATGATTTTTATATGAATGACACAAATATGTGCTTGGGCATTGTTAATCAACGACACTTTACAGTAAAATTGTCAACGTTGAAAGTCAAGTACCTAACTGTCTAAAACTAATACGGAATGAATATCTAACTTTTATCCATGAGTGAATTTATAGCATTAAAATTGTTTCATAAATGAGTTTAAACTAGAACTGGATAATTTTTAGTTTTAAAAATATTACAATAAAACGAGTACAAACCATTTATTTCATATAGTATACATTGTGTTCCACACATCTAATGACTAGGCACCAATTGGCACCAAATTCATCTTGCTAACATATTTGATTTGGCCATTGACTCAGACATGATGCACATTCTAGTTCTGAAGTTTGGAACGTTCTGTGGTATGATGTGACAAAGTCAACGCATCCACGCCTTGTTTCCCATCACAGAATTAATTACTTATTTATTCTGTGGTCCGGTGCTCTATAAAAGAATGACGAGTAGAAGTAGTGACCTTGCAGTTCCTGTAACACCATTTAACAGTAACAACCCAGTAACTGTGACAAAGTCACGATGATAGGTGAAATTACCCAATCCTACTGTGATCACATGGTTACGTCAATGAAAATGTGCTTGTAAAGCAAATGAAAGGAAAAAATTTTGAAGGTAGCAAAATTGGGTGGTTGTATTTTTCTTTTTTTGCTGCCTATACCAGCTTTCTAATTGTTTTTATTGCGCCAGCTCTCAGGGAGGGTACTGGTATGTAAACAAAGTCATGTGGGATTTGAGACATTAGTTTAAACAACTGCTTATATTTGAATAGAAACATGCTGTAATTTGTTTGTATCTCAACTGCGTGTACATTTATAAATTTGTAAATTTCTTACAAATTATAAAATAGGGCGTACTAAACTTTAGTGTAACCAAATATTAACGAACTCCAACACCATGCCAATCCAAAAAGAAAACAAGTGCGACAAAAATGTCTAGCTACTTCTGTTACTAACTACTTATTTACTATGTTGCCAAACCATACATAAACATAGGCATTCATGCATTTGTATGTGCAAATACTCAGAAATTTCTTGGATGTCAGATAACTCTTTTTAAAATATTTACCGTGGCTGGATTAACAACAGGCCCAGAACCTCTGGGGTCCCCATTTCAATCTGAGGACTTTCCAGGCTGGAATTTTACATTTGAGGATTTATGTTTAATAAGTGCAGTGGACAACACTGTGGCGTTCTAATTTTAGCGGAAATTCGCTTTCCGGACTTCATTCTGCCACTTCTCCCATATTACACCATTTATAGGTAAACAAAAACAACCAGTCTGTTTAGTGGGTAGAGCGCCTGACTCCAGTTAGTGAATCCTTCTCTTATAAATCCTGACCTTGCTAGATGGAAACAGTGCAAATTTCAACTTTCATACACCAGCGAGTAACTTTCTGGATCAAAAACTATCAACACAAAATAATATGCCTCCTGTGTTGTAATGTAAAACTTACATAAGAACAACTTGGGATGAACAGTTACCATTGTATCACACACTGCCACGCTCACCTTAGCAACGCGTGCAAACAGTGCCCTTCCCAACCCTTGCTGTCGACACTGCGGGCTTACGTACAAGTCTTCCAAGAACAAGCTCACGCCATCCCATGTTGAGTACGTCTGGTAATAGAGGGCGAACCCTACGAGCCCTGCCTCTCCTGGCTCGGCTGCTGTCACAAGCAAGGGAAATACAGTACTGTAAGTTAAATGTGTTCTTTCAGCAAACTAAGGTTAATTATACTACAGCTTAGAAAGATCAATGTTAAAAGTTTGACACAGGAAAAATTTCTGCCGTTTCAGTGCTGGTATCTACACTTTTTTCTTGGTAAGTTGGAAGAAAGGAGAGTGTTATCTTTATATGGCAAGAACTCATAAAAAATAAAGTAAAAGTGTTTTCAATTTGTCTGTAATGTGAATATGGTGGGAGTAATTTTAGAAATTAAATTCCTTCGCTGTGGGATAGAAAAATTTTACTATGTCAAGATAGTGTGAACATTTTTATTAAAAAAATATTTTTTGTAAATAGTTTATTTTTGGTTAATTTCAAGCGAGAAAGCCATGTACCAAGTGTTTACAGAGACATTTAACTCTGTGTTCGACTAAAGTTGCATGTCACAGTTTAGCAATAGAGTATTTTAATATTCTACTGTAGTCGAATGTTGCAGTTCAGGAGTTAAGCATACAATCAAAAACTACTTGCTGTTAAGCAACATAGCACTGAACAATGTTCAAACAATGAAATGTCAAGCAGTTTTGATTGTGTCTTTCCCCCTCCAGGAAGCAAAAGAGATGACCTTCGCCACCCTGCATTTCTCAATTTCTCAGACAATATGTGACCTTGCGACCCATGATTAGATAAAACCTCATCTGCTAGCTGCTTGTTGTTTTGCCATCGAAAATCCATCCCGGAGAGCCGTAACTCTCTACGTAGAACTAATTAGTAACCAGAGCAGACAGCAAATTACCAACAAGAAAAATAATAGGTCTACTGTAAATCTACCATAGGTATTAAATTCAGTTTAGCAAACAAATGTCTCAAAATAAAATTGCATTTTTTTTACCAGTAATGAACTAGTTTAAAAAATACAAGGGTTGCATAATTTTTTTAGAAATATATTTTTTGAACTTTCAATAATACAGACAACAAAATATAATGCAGATCTCTTACCAATGCAAGACTTATTAAACAAAATAAAAATGCACTCTTAATCACAGCAAATAATGTTTTGGTTTAAAGAATAATTTGGTAGGCCCTACTGCTTTTTAAGGTTATAAGTTGCAAGATGGAACAATGGTAAAACACACACCAAGCATTCGGGAGAACACGGGTTTGATCCCTGGCTCCAGCCATCCTGATTTTGGTTTTCCAGGGTTTTCCCAAATCACTCCAGGCAAACGCTGGCCAAGGCCTTGTGCTGTTCGAGGCATGTCAAGTTACCAAATAAAACTACGAACACTGATTTCCAAATAAAATAAGAACACGTGGCAGAACAGTGAATTGCGACTTCTTATCTTCCTTGCATTGTGACACAGCCAAGAATACTTAGCCTACAGTAAACATCTTCCTACATCAATATTTTTTTTCTCTGCGAAATCGTCTACTAAAATTTAATTCAATTAATACGCATTTACGTGTTACACTACAACAAGCCTCATTATTCACTACATCGCTTAGACGTTTTATTCAACAGCATAGCTTGAGCATTAATAATGTTTTATTAACTAGAATTTTATTTGAGTCCATGTTATTTATTTGTGAGCAATACCTCCTCATGCACTACATTGTCAGAAATCAAACACTTTGTTAACTATTGTTCAGTGAATCAAAAATATTATAATGCAGAACTCATTACATTGTTTATGTCTGTATCAGCACACTATAAAAATGTTTCATACAGTCTGAAATTATAAACTTATACCCATGAAACATATTCAGCTGGTATTTGACAAACAAAGTCAATTTGATATGTTTAAGGGCACTCAAGTGCGGAAAAATCATAATTTTATATTTGTTTTAAATAATTTTAGTTTTGTAGAAATTAACTCAGCCATTTTTTCCATAAAAGGTATCTGAAGGTCAGAATTAGTAGGTTTTTTTTTCTTATCCACTGTGAAAACCAATGAAAATGACAAAATAAAAAATTCACACTTAAACTACACATCACGGGCTACTGCTTGACGTATATAAAAACCCATTACGAAATATTCTTTCTTTTAAAAGAAATTTTTGAATTTTATATACCTATTTTTTCTATGAAGGAAATAAAAAATCAATATATTTTTTTAACGGGTTTTTATGTACATCATGCAGTAGCCTGTGATATGTAGTTTCATAGTGTTTTATTTCACTTCATTGTTAGATAGGTCTTCGTAGCGGATAAGAACGAAAAACATGCAGATTTTGACTATGAAACGCCATCATAAAAAAACTAATAAGCTAATATTTTTTGTAAGAGGAAAAATTTACTCCCAAGTAACGTCTACGAAACTAACACTATTTCATAAAAATATAAAATCACAATTTTTCCCTCCACATGAGTGCAATTAATGTATACGAATGGTAGAAACAGCTTTGTTAAGTACTTCATTACCATATACTAATGAAACTACTTAAGTCTAGTACATGCTTAAAATATTATAACAGTGAGTACAAGTCGAAATCAAACCATTTTTATGAAAACTTCGTGCACTATCACCCTTGCAAGGTTCCTTGCCAACTGTTGTCATCTCTGCAACGTAGCACCCAAACCTTGGATTGTCCGTATCAAATCCATCTCGTTCCAAATCTGAAACACGTAACATTTACTGTAACAGGCCCATAAACTGTCATAACTAGCAGTGAAAAATAAACAATTATGTTTATTTATTTAGAAATATATTACTGAACTTAACACTGAAATTTATTCAGTTACCATTAACTTAGAAATCTACATTTTAAAAAATTCGGTGTTTATTTAGCATACAAGTGACATTTAACAGAATTTTCGTAAATGCAAAAGTTACAATATGAAGGATCAAATTTAGTCTCAGCACTCTTTTAGTGTACATAGACAACTTAAAAGAGGCCTTAACAGTGTTTCAGGCATTTTTACAGGAGTGGATCGAGCTCTGGATGGATCCTGGGGGAAGCTATGCCTTAAACCATAGCTATAGCCATACTCCAAGCCAAAAATGGGGGCCCTCCTACAGAAAAATTCTGATTTTAAGGTGCAAATTGGTGCTATTAAAGGAGTTTCCAAACTAAAAAATGTATATACCCTTTAAGAATTGGAATAGTTTTGAGGATAGATTATGCTATAAAAGTGAAAACACTTGTGCTAGTATAAAATACATTAAGTACATTTATAAGCTTCTGAGTCCACAATGTCACAAAAAAAATTGTGCTGTTGTTTTGTGCAAAGTTTTTTGTTATAAAGCTTTAGGAAAAGTATGAGGTAATCTTTTCAGTAATTTACTTGGCCCTTACTTTGTTTTATATTTTTGGAGCCATCTTTGGAGGGACTAGCCCCTATGCCCCCCTCTCCTTTCTGGATCCGCCCCTGCACTTGTATGCAACCCATATTTAAATCATTTTAAGCTACACTTTTATTATTATAGCAATAAATGTTTTACACATATCTAAATTATCTCTGCATTTTACCAAAGACACAATTCTTTAATTTGAGCTGCGTTCTCCGAAGTCAAGTGTAAGGAATGGTTGACTTCAAATTGTACAGAATGTATCTTGTATCGCGTTCATAATGCAAAGGTTTGTTACACTTAATTTTAAATATTACAGCTAGAAGAAGAACAGCTGTATTTTTAATAAAATGCTAATAAAATGTTGGTTGTCATTATATTTTTGTTGCTATAAAAATTGTAAAAACAGTATTGGTTTAAATGGTTTAATGGGGGCTACATAGGTGCACATGAAACAATGGAACAGCCCCTTAAGTTACTGTACTGCCACCTTGGAAATGTATTTACAAAATAATTTGCTAATGACACCAGCATATTTATATGCACAAAAAGGGTGTCGTGGGATTATGTTAGTCAAACCAATCGCATTCCCACCACTGTGATCAGTATTAGATTACTGGTTGGGTCAATCCTGATTTTTGCTTGTGCGAAACATGAAGGATATTGCAAATGGTAGGAGGGTTTTTTGCAGGGAACTATAGCTTTCCTTGCCCTTGCATCCTATCACTGCTTAACTGTGAAGTTTAATTTCATATCACCAGGGAATGACGGACCCAGGAGCTCTGAGTTGAAAAATCTGCTTCTTTTTTTAGGGATAATATGAATTTTAGTACAAGAAGAAAACTAGAGAATAACTGTTATTAATAAAACTTTACAACAATTGGAAAAGTGGTTCTCATTCAATAAATTAGGTATAGCCTAAATATTGATCTAAATCAAAGTATAAGATGATACAGTAATACCCTGAATATAACATTTCTCAAAGGACCCAAAAATGTTTACTTTGTAAATGAGAAAACATTATAAGAGGTTAATTTCCTATTACAAAACCATTTTAGGGGCCAAAT
Source organism: Medauroidea extradentata (assembly GCA_003012365.1). Taxonomy (NCBI): domain Eukaryota; kingdom Metazoa; phylum Arthropoda; class Insecta; order Phasmatodea; family Phasmatidae; genus Medauroidea; species Medauroidea extradentata. Next base: position 6,579 of record PNEQ01106965.1, on the reverse strand, counting down.
ATAGGAGGGATTTGGGCAAGGCAAGGCAAGGGGGGTACTTGCCACCCTAATATTTGCGATAACAAACAAAAGTAATTTTACCCTCATTTTTTTAACTATACTACCATTCACAATAACTTTCTGAAAACTGCTTACATAGCACTATTTCACATCTTGAAATACAAATTTTCCTGTGGGAAACATCCCCGATCCAACCGCTTTATTGGCTGGATTGGTGTTACTTTATTTGCCAGCCCAACCAAAATACTGAAGTCCTGCACATGGGACTAAATGAAGCTACAGTGGTGTCATTTCAGGTTTTTCAGGGGGCGGGAGGGGGCAAGATTTTTTTCTTTCGGTGACAGTGACCTTGTTGCATCTTTTTTATTAATTAAGCATGTACAAATTACAAACTTTAATAATAAAACTTCAGCCTTATGTGCTTAAGGTAGCATTATTTAAATAACAAAATACAAAAAAATTATTTTATACAATTAAAATTCTAAATACAAGGGGGGCATTTGCCTCCCTCTGCCCTGCCCTGCCCCCCCCCCTTAAATGATACCCCTGAGTAAAATTATAAACAGGAAAACTTTATAAGTGGGAACACTATAAGAGGGTTCTACTGTATTTAAAGAAAGTTACTCTACTTTGCAAATTATAAAATTTAATTGATTTGTACAATACTGTTATCAATTAATTTTAACAACATTCTTAGTGGTCTAGACACAGAAATTAGAATCTTGTGAAGAGAAATTCTAGATGCTTTACCAGACATTTTTTTAAAGGAAAGAAATACCCTCGAACTTTTAAGGCATTACATAGTATAAACAAGAAACATTAATCTGCAGTTTGTAGTGAACAATATGAACAGTTTTGATGCAACAGCAGCATTTATAACTACACAACCATATTCTACAATGATGTAGCTGGCCAGGTGTAGCGTAGTCGGTTAGGTGCCAGTCTACTGTGCAAGAGGTCCTGGGTTCGAATCCCAGCTCGTGCATGGATGTTCTGTTATCCTTTCACCTCACGTAGGTCGTTCACGATAAAGTGAGCACTGCATAAATTTTTCTTTCATGCGTTTTGCAGCCATCTTTACTATTTTTAATATGAAGACTTCCGTGTATCTAAAAACCAGTGTAAATGTTTCAGCACACTCAAAAATTAACATTTATAGCCTCAATAAAACAAACTTTTACTAACCACAAGTTGTGCTGAGTGTTCAGTTTACCAACCTCATCGGCTCTTAAAGCTTCATTGTAAAATACCCATGAAACACTCTCACCTCACATCTACAATGACGTATTTCTTATAAAGTATATTGTTACTATTACAAAGAGGCGCAAATAGACATACTAGAGCCATTATATAGACAGATAAGGTATTTTTTAAGTGGACGCCTTTATTTGATGTCTTTTGTTTGCGGGTCCAACACAAGGTGCAGAAGCGCTAGGTGATACTGAGCTGCATGTATCTTGCTTCACCCTAGCCTCCAGGTATCAGCCACTGTACTAACATTTATTTATTTATTCAGCATCTAATTTCTCTTTTCACAATGTGGAGGATTTTTCAAGGCTACACACATGCATTTTTCTCGCTGATATCTGGCACACAATCAGGAGTGGAATCCAGTATGGAATTGAAGGGGGAAAGGAATATATTTTTGCTAGCAGCGGTTGGCTGATTTAAAGCAGGAGGGGTCCGGCGGTCCTTCCCCAGATAAATTTGGATTTTAAGATGCAAAATGGTGCACTTTGAGAAGATTTTGAACATTAATGTGTAACATACAACAGACACAAATTGGAACATTTTCAAAGAATTTACGGTCAGTTTCTTAGAACCTATTGCAAATTTCATAACACCTATTGCATTTTCAATAGTTTGAATTACAAGGTTCAGCTCTTGGGAGAGGGGAGAAATTTCCTCAATTTACCCCCCACACGCCTTGTTCCTGCCACTGCACACAATACATCAGACATGTGATCATGTTCACACTTGACACAGTATATACTACGAGTCTGCGACATAAAACTCATCATGACACGTCTCGGCTCTTGCAAGTCTAACAATATTAAAGATAACATAGCATTTAAAATATTTGCTACAAAAGTTACTTGTGCTCATGAATGTCACACTGGGTTATAATTTTTAAGACTAAATATGTCTACATACATATTTTATATTTTTAGTATTCATATGAGCCAAGCATGAGGGACTAATTAAGCAATTTTATGGCCCTTCCCTCATGACTTGGACTGCTGGTTGGGGTGTATTGCTGGGCTGTTAAATATTTTCAAAAATGATAAGTGTTACTCATCTGTAAATGCAATAGAACATTAAAATAAATATTAATTGTAGCCTACAACATTTTTGAGTTTTGAGACATTTGGATTTTGAAAAATTTGGTGTGAAACAGTTTTTGAGTATATCTTCTAAACCGCCTCAGGTAGCCTAAAGAAAAATTTTGTAGACTCTCTTACTCCTAACTATTATTATTGCAGACAATCTTGTCCCATTAATTTTTTTATGAGACACAGATTTTGAAATATTAAGCAGAATGTAAAGCAACCTAAGTTGCTTCACGGTCGAGAAACCTAACTTTGATTGCTAACATTGTAAATATGATTTGATTAATGGACATTATGCATAACGTACTCTTTTGGAAACATAACCTAGTTATAGTTAACTGCCTGAGTTTATTTGATGTAATTTCGTTTATTTTTCTACATTTAAGTTAGTATGGCAATTGTATATTTTAAAAAGAGACTAAAATACCATTTTCAAGATTTTGTTTTTAGGGAGTTACGAAGTCGAATCCAAAAAGGCACAACAGGTAACATATTCTCGAAAAATGTTCATTAAACTTACAGTTGCAGTCCATCACAACTGCCTATTACTTTTAAACTCACGACAGTATTAAAAATTGATCCTAGAGCATGTAGCACCGCCTGGTATAATGTATACTAACCACTGGTGACAATCTTTACATGGTCCGGCAGTTTTTCAAACTCTGCAAGCTCCTATGAAACAAACACAAAACCACGCATGTATTCAATACATATTCACATATATTCAATATATATTCATATATACGTATATTCAAAGACATACAATATGTTGCATATACTTTACTGACATGAATGAGTCTCATAATTTCCTTGCAATCTTGTCGTTTCGCCTTTCTTATTACTACTTGATCCATTGTTCCACACAGCGACACAAACAAGAAGACGATTCAAGAGAACACGAACCTAGGACCGAAAATAAAGGCATAATTTACCATCGATGAGAGTATCGATAGGTGTAGAATACCAACCTATAAACATCTATGTTAATGAAACGTGGGAGTTGGAAAGCAACACAATGGGGATGTTACATTAAATTAATTCTATTTTTATTTAAAAGTGCGTTTTATTTGATGAATAACAGCACCACGCAGTCTTTATGTATGTCTGCATAACTCGATGAAAATGTAAGCAAAATTAGCATTCATTTTAGCCCAGTTATAACGAGTGCCGCCATGTTGTTATTTTGCAAATCTTTACACAAGGTACAGAAACTTGAAGGCCGTGCTACAATCAAAGTAACAGTAAACACAACCATACCCATTACCATTAGCTTCGTTACATTCAAACTTGGTGTATTGCAGTTTCACCAAAGATCTGATTCGATATATGCCTTTGGGTACACCAACACCTTTGAATGAAAACGACTTTAGGCGAATTTTGTACCACATGGATCTACTACTGGATATAAAGATTTGTCAAAGAACTGACCAATAAACGAGTCCGTGAAAATAAAAGTTTAAATGCAATTGTAAACGACGACTAAAATTAGTATGTGTTTGTCTCAGGGGAAGACTTTGAAATATGTGTGTGTGTGTGTGTGTGTGTGTGTGTGTGTGTGTGTGCGTGTGTGTGTGTGTTGTGATCAGAACATTGCGTATTTTAGCGGTTGAATTGGTCACAAGCTGTTAGCAAGCGTTTGCCGAATCTGTTTGCATTTACAAGAAATCGCTAAAATCATGGACCTCCATGGCTAAAATGCAATATTCAGTGAACATAAATGGCTACCACCATGGAGTTACGAAATTGTGTACTTGCTATTGTCTTATCAGGAATAGAATTGTACTGTATAAAGGAAAATACTTCTTCACGAATACGTTTATTGGAAAATAGACTACTTTCACTATTTTTTTTACATGTACAACATAATAAAATGTAGAAATAAATTTAACTATGCACCAGTATATGATGACAAATTAATATTGCATCATTTTATTTTAAAATACCGTAACTTAAGTTTCGTCCATATTTCACATAAATACAGTTTGTTTTGGTTTCAGATTTGTTCGAAACAAAACAGGAAATAAAAGTAAAGGTAAACATCCTGTGAACAAACCCTATAACCGTCCTCCTGCCTCGGTTGCCAGAAACGTGCAAACACCCTCAGCCTGGTTGCAGCATGTTTGCAAACACCCTTGTAAACAGGAGCGCTAAAATGCTCTGTTCACAGGTACTGTTACCAATTCAACCGCTAAAATACGCCTATTATTAACATAACTTTAACACTTCATATTTCGTATATTAGTTAAGATATCTTTGTATTTAATTCTGAATCTTATAATAGCACATAGTAATACTTTTTAAAACTGGCATTCTTATGTGTGAGAATATTTCATTTTTAAAAGAATGATGACTTTCAGTTGTGGCAGGAGTTTTGACACCATCCGGCGCTACCCTCGTGCCCTTTTTGCCTCGCCTACGATCGCAGTCACCCGGAACATTATGACAAACTCTTATGGCCACCCGACTAATCTCAGGCCACGAGTACCTGCAGCCAGGCCGACCCCGACAGGTACAAACCGTCCTGTGAATTCTTACCACGAAACATTGATAAATCTATAATCGATAATTAGTATCTTATGTCTTGAAATCGGAATAAGTGTAACGTCTGTTTGGAGCAACCTGAGCACATATAGGCCATTCGTAATAAAGTGAGCACTAAAGATTTAACCTTTAAATAATAATCACTAGTCATTACTGCATACACGCCACCATCAACAAGAGTTGCTTTACTGCTTGTATGGTCGGCAGCGATTCATCGCATGTAGTTCCGTGTATTTTTCTAATTGAATACAACATTAGTGAAAGAAGTTATGATGAAATCGACCTCTCTATATTTAATATACTTCAAAATATTTATTTACGATCTTATTTACATTCATACTTACAGTATAATTAGATTCAATTGGCGAGAGAATTATGTGACACTATCACCGACCTCGAGTCATTTTGGTCGTTACATCTAGCTCCGCTCTTCAGACAATTAATAACAAGTAATAAACGAGGTCTTGTACGATAATGTTGTAGTAGTACGTCTTATGAATTGACTAATTTCTTAATAAATAATCTCCAAATGTTCAAATATCCCGATGGTAACAATGTTCTATGCCATTAGAGGGTAGCCACCTCTACTACATATTGTGGTAAGGCTGGTAGATATCAACCAACTATTGCGGTAGGGTTGAAGACCCCATAACCAATGCTGAAGATATTGTTTGTTTATGTCAAGTGGTGTATCATTTTACAGACAAGTACGAACATAATGAATCACTAATTGACGCAGTAAGTAAATGGCATTTCTGCAAGGTATCGGAATAATAACAAGGTTACTGGAAATACTCTGCAAAATGATATGTGGACAGTTATACAACTGTTAGTTACAGAAATGTCTACACATGTTCACACTCTTATGTCGTACGTCTCAAACAATACAGTAACTCCATTTCCAACAGTTCCTTCCTGGCCCTCTGTAGCAGCAACCGAACATTTGTGTGTGTTTTACACGAAAACGATAGGTCCTAGACAGTTGCAACAAGAGGACATTTTTCGTCACACAGGTCTTATTACAAATACACCGTCTTAAATTGTTCACATATCCTGACGTTGACAAATTTAGATTTAGATTTAGTTTATTGCATCCTTAGATCTTTTTTGTGTACATTTTTGCACAAAGATATCGGACAAGTCATATTTACAATATACAAACAAATCAATAAATTACTTAAGTTATGCATTAAAAATTATACACTAAAAGAGCGAAATTCTAACATTTCTTGTCGGTTCAGGCTCGCACGTAGGCTCACGTCAGCATACTTCATAGTCTCCACATGTAAAAGAAAAGAAAAAAACAAGAGAAAAAACAGAATCTTAACCCAGAATAAATATCTTAAATAAGTATCTACACTGTCATAGATCCACTCAAATACTCATCGACTGTGTAAAAAGCATTAATGATCAAGAAATCTTTAAGGTGTTTTTCGAATAATTTTGTGTTAGCTAAACATGCATCTTGCAGGTGGCTGGGGAGTTTGTTGAACAACTTGCAAGCTGTGAATGAAGGACCTTTTTGCTGTAAGGTCAAGTTGACAAGAGGCATGTGTAAAAGGTTTTTACTTCTAGTGTTATGGTTATGAAAATGTTCATTTGTGTGGAACAACTTCTGATTTTTGGAAATGAATGTCAGCAATGAGTAAATATATTCACAAGCTAAGGTCATTATTTTGGAACTTTTAAAAAGGGGTCTACAGGATTC
>PNEQ01106964.1:37174-48705 GCA_003012365.1 Medauroidea extradentata | reverse complement strand
TAAAAAAAAGTCAGTTTCAAGGTCAGCTTTTATATCTATATATGAATACATATCAACATCATTCTGTTTATTTTTACTAGCATTATTAATAGCCCTCAGTCTCCTCTTTGCAATGAGATAACACATGACTTTGTATCTTTTATGGATATCAAGATATTAAACAATACAAAAACCCTTGAAAATGTAAATTTTGGTACACAGTACCTGCCATTTTGTTCTGTAAAATCAAAATGAGGGCAGATAAAAATCAATAACTTTGGGTTTGCACTGTTGAAATATGTACATTATGTGTGACAAAATTTCAAATTTTTTCAAAATGGGTCAGCAACCACCCTTGGGTGATTTTCCATGGAATGACCCATTTGCTAAATTTTCATGTCCCTACCGATGCATGATTGATATAGCTTTAAACACAATGGGCTATCATAGTTTAATGAAACACTCGTAAAATGCATATTAGGCAATTTCAGAACTTTTTAAAATTCTAACTTACCACTTAGGGATGAAAAGATGTGAAGTGTGTTTTACGTTTAGTATCGATATCTATCAAACCATTCTAGATATTAGGCCTACTTGCTTTTCATTTAAAATTGTTGAGTCTACCCGAAAAGTTATTTCAGGATTTTTTGAAACTACTTTTAAGTGGTAAAAAAGTGGTAACTTAAATGTGTGTATGAATCATCTATATAGGTAGAACCCAATGGGCTGTCATTGTGATTTTCACCTAAGTTTGATACTCATACAAATGTCTATAGGCCCTGTCAGTCAAATTTTTTTTTCCAAGTATATTTGTTAGTGAATTTCGAAGACAAATATTTGAACAAATTATGTCAAATATCTCTGAATACATCTATCTCACACTGTTGAATTTTATTAGAGCTCGATTTACCTAACAGTTGAATGATGTAAAATAAATTTATTAGCTGTAAAACTTCATGAAAATAAAAATAAGTAGACCTATAATTTTTCTGCAATATTTTGAGTTATTTCGCTGGAAGGTGACGGGCTTTTGGATTGTTAGCAGTATTTTTTCCATTTTTTTTTTATTTGTTAATCTATCCATTTTTGTTACAAACCAAACTCAAGGTTATGAATACGCTAACACAGTACATTTTGTTTACCTGTTACTAAAATATTTTAAAAATACACAGGCCTAACAACTTGCGGTCATTTTGAATTTCATTGAATATGCTTTGTCATTACCTTAAAGTTAGAGTAATATTTTCTTTTCAACACGAAATGGTGCAGGAATGAAGGCTATGAATGTGATTGGTTGGAGCAAACCAACATCCAAGAAATCCTAGATTCCATTCAGTTCCATAATTTGGATGTAAACAAAAGTCATCAATCCTTCTGCAGCGAACTTGGTTGCAATAGTAATGCTTTCATGACATCGCAACCATCGAAGTTTATTTGAAGCAATTGGAAGTAAAAATTTGATAGTGTGGCAGTGGCTTAAGACAATATTTCAAGTTTTTGAATTTAAGTCATTTAGGGGATGAAAATGCATGAAATATGTTTTTGATTACTCCTCCTTTTATATTGAACCAGCCAAGGTATCAAAATACTTTTTGCATTTGGGTTATGCTTACGTAAATATTGTTACCTACCAAAAATGAAATTTTAGGATTTTTCCAAATTCTTCCCCAAAGAGGCCAAAAGCAAAAAGGCGTAATGTGATTTCGGTCCATAATCAATATACAGAGTTAGGACAGGGTGTGTTAATTTTGTGTGGTGATAGCTCATAAAAAAACCATGTTGAAAATGTGTTTTCAATTTGTTGCTAAAATGAATATAGTAGAAGTAATGCTACCTTGAAAATAGACTTTCAGATTACATTATGATTAGGCCTAATATTTGAAACATTACTGGATATTAAATACCAAAATTGTGAACAGTGTCTAATAAATAACTTTCTTCGTTATAAGGAATTCAGTTTGGTAATATCACCGGCCCATCATTGTTTAAATGAGATAAAACTTTACATTTCCGCTTCTAATTTAGGGACACTTCGCTGTATCATTTTATAATACATAATGTTAAACAGGCTGGGAAGACTTACAAATAACGGTTATCTTGTCGGGAATGGTAGCTTTGGTCATTTCAGAGAAAATTGTAAGTCAAATTATTGCGTTTTTGTAACATGTGCTGACATTGCAACTGTCTTGCAAGGCAGTGTAACCAAACAAGTAGGTGTATCTCATTGATGTGGTTCAGACTGCTTTTATCATCAGAGATTTCTATCAAGGGTAGAATATAAGTAGTTAGGATTGTATTGTAAAGCTGTTGCATTCTGTGGTTAAGGATAGTGCTGTATTAAAATAAAACAGACAAGTTTGTGCAGTGTTAACAAAGTTTTATAAAATCGACATCCAGGTAATCTCACTGATAAGTGAACTTGGATTGCTTCAGTCGAGTGAGTGTGTCACAACCGCTATGCAAAGTATGCACAGAATTTTAATAGTGATATAAACTGAGCAGAATTTGTAATTAATTAAAAATGTGTTTTATTGGGCGAATACATGTTAACTTTTGAGAGAATTGAAACGTTTACATTGGTTTTTAGTTACACGGAAGTTTTCATATTAAATATAGTAAAGAGGGCTGCAAAACTGCTGAAAGAAAACTTTATGCAGTGCTCAGTTTATCATGAATGGCCTATACAAATCATGTCGGTACGTAGACAATAATTTAGTGATATTCACTAGCAACAATTGCCACTACATTTAAATAAGTTGGCTACATAATATACACTGTAGTTAGAAAAACAATTACATTATAGCTTAAAAATTAGTTCAGCAGCAAAACATCATATTAATTGACCTGTAACAGCTGTGACATCAATTATGTACACATGAAAGAATAGTTTGGAAATATGCTTAAATATGAAACATGAGAAACCTTAGTAAATGTTTATGAAAAACAATAAAAGTGTTAAATTTTTGTGATGATAAACGGTTTGAATTACATTATCTTCGTATTGGTTATAACATTTCAGCGATGTCGCAAAACAATTGTGCAGTGTACCAGCCAGATAGTTTGTAGTATACAACTGTCAATTGCCTGGTAGTTAGCGTGTGTACCTATTGGCAAACGGTAGGCAAGTATATTGCTGCATAAGACTATCTGACTTGTTACAAGTCTAGAACTGTTGCTTACACACAAGTAGTGACACGCAGTAGCCATGCACCCTAGTTTTAACACGTGAAGAAACATTGTGCAATGTAGCTGCTGCACGAAGGTGATATACAGAAAAATTCCCCATTGCGACAATTACGAAGTAGAGCACAAACATTCATAGCAGTTGATTGTCACTTCCTGTAATTATTATAAACATTTCATTATGACTCAACAATTTTGTTTCAATCTGTACTGTATCACATATGGATTAGTTTTAATAACATTTTCATACTCGGAAATAATTTATTCATTCAAAATAATGCACTTTGTTACGGGTACACTGCACAATTGTTTTGTGACATTATTTAACTGTTACCATCAATATCTTCAAACTGTAATTCAAACTGCTTATCGTTGCAAAAATGTTAGCCACTTTTGTAATTTTTCGTGATCTGGTTGTTTTTTAAGGTTTCTCGTGTTTGGTATTAAGTATTTTCTAAATCCATTCCTTCATGGTTACATTATTGCTAATGCTATTATAGTTCTTACATGTTTAAAACAATTGAATGAATACAATATTTTGCTGCTTGACTGTACTTTTTATGTTATAACGTGACTGCTATTCAAACTACAATGTTTATTATCTGCATTAATGTGTCAGGAGCATGTGCATCTAAGTGTTGGCACATTTGTCACTAGTGACAATTATTCACTGCGTACATACAATACTATGAAAAACATTTTGTAACATCAGTAATTAAAATTTCTTGCATCGCTGCATGGGATACGTGTAGATGGTTTGGAATAAAGTGAGCACTGAAAAAATCCCTGTTAAATTTCTATTTTCAACCAATTTGTATCTCTCCGCGCGTAACGGCTGATGACGGGATGTGCCTAACTTCTTTGGACACGTCACGTAATGCTTGCGTGTGTAAGATAAATTGTACTGTCAGTATGAATCTCTACAGTTTAATAAAAATAGTTTATTTATTATTTAAAATACAATTTTGTCAATTTTGGTTGATTTTGTTTCTGTATTGTTGTACTGTATTTAAATGGGAAAACACACAGGACTATATTGCGTAATCTTGCTGCCAACCATACAAGCAGTAAGACAACTATGGTTTATGTAGAGTTATATGCAGTAATGGCTAGTGACATTTTTCAAAGGTTAAATATTTAGTGCTCACTTTATCCCGAATGACCTGTATCTGTTTTGTGTAACAGTTAGGACACACTCATTTGACTATAGTGGCCTAAGTTTACTTATTGATGGAGTAACATGGATATGTGATTTTGTGAAATTAGGTGAATCTCTATGTATTAAAGAGAACCCTAACTGACTGACATATCAAGCTGCAGCCCAAACTGATGGACCTAGAAATGTGAAATTTTTTGTGTGGGTTCCCTTTAGGTCGTAGCCGAGCACTAAGCAGAGATTTTTCTAAATTTGTTCCCTAAGGAGATTAAAAAGGGTGATGTGTGTTTTGTAAGATTTGTACATATTTCTAACCAGACTGCCTATCTTCGTAACTTTACTTCAATGGGAGGATCATAAAAAAGCATAATAGCCCATTTAAGGGTTTTTCGAAATTCAACCATTAAGGGGGTGAAAAAACCTGAAATGTGTTTTTGATTTATTATCAATATCTATCAAACCCTTCGGGATACAGAGTTGCTTTTTCCTTCAAAAAGATACTGATGTGGATACCCAAATAGTAGTAGATTTTTCGAAATTTGACTGACAAAGAGTAAAAAGAAAGGAACTGTTTTTTATTATTAGTCTGTACAGCTCGAACCCAATGGGCTATTGTCATGATTTTTACTTCAATGAGATACGTATACAAATAACTAAAACAAGACTTCAAGACGTTTCAAAATTCTTTAATTAAGGGGGTGACAATGCACGAAATGTTTTCGATTATTCATCCGTATCCATCAAACCAATTGAGAAATCAAAGTACTCTTTGCTTTATATTGATACTTATGTAAATATCCAAAATACCATTACAAATTTTCCAAATTCAGCCCCATTGAGGTAAAAGGGTAAATTGTGTTTTCGATTGACAATCAATATATATCGACCCCATTGATGTTATTATTTATATCAAAGGTTTTAAGATTTTTTTAAAATTCAAACTCTTAGTACTGTACAGGGGTGTTAGGTGTTTTTTTAATGAATGATTGATTTTCTTCGACTGAATGGGCTATCATTATGATTTCCATTTCAGTTGGATTCTTATACAAATATTTAAGATATGAAATTAAGATTTTTCGAAATTTGATGCATAAAACGGTGAAAAGGCGTAAAATTTGTTTATCAGTCGATTATACGTAATAATTAACCAGTACAGATACTGAGATGTTGTTCACATCATAATTATGCTTATGTAAGTACTTTAAAAAGTTACGTAGGGTTTTATATTTTGTAAGATAACTTAATTAAGAAGAAAACTTAGTTTGTAAACTTTCCAAGGCAGATGATCTGTAAAAGCAAGTACGACCAGCGAGAAATAAATTATACAGTTGTTTTCATTCTACAGTTATATCAAGACATGTTGTACAACCTATATTAGCCTAAGAAATTAATGTTTTATTTTTTAAATTAGTTTTCATGAATAATTTTGACGTTATGTAGCGCAGCTGTTTGTAGCTCCGGTCTATTGCTTGGGAGGTTCTGGGTTTAAATTCCACTAAAGGCTGTGCACAGGTGCAATTCTGACACACAAGAACTGCAAGGCAGATGAAATTAGTGCAATTTGGATGACGTAGTTCAAAAGTGGTAAAAATGGATTATGCAGTCCACTATCTACTGAAGTTCCTCGACAGCATCGTCCCACATACACTATCACACTAACCTCAAGGTTGGGGCACCAAATAAGTTTATATTTTTGCAAAATATTTTCCCGCCAAAACTTTCTAATGGTACTAAACTTCAAGTGAAGGATTTGAAAAATAAACGTGTAATAGAGGGCACCGTCATCAATGGTTGTGCTCGGTTGAAATCAGTGTTCATACCACGTAAATTTTTATGTGATTATAAATAAGGCCCAGGCAAGTCTCTGTTTGTGGCAGGGACAAACTTAAGACTGCTTCTCACGTGGAAAGCTATAGCTACTTATCCTACTGTAGATATAGCTCGACTAGCAGCTTGGTAATACTAACACTTGATGACTGAACTATGTATCTTGTGTACAAAGAGGGTTTTCAATTAAATCAACCTATGCGTAACACACGTGAGCAAAGCTGCAGGGACACTGCTAGTATTGCCATAAACTTGTTGGTTTTATTAACCCCTGATGCAACAAGAGGGGTGTTATAAGTTTGATGTGTCTGTCTGTGGCATCGTAGCTGCTAAACGAGTGGACCGATTTTGATTATTATTATTATTATTATTTTTTTTTTGAAAGCTGACTTGGTTGAGAGTGTTCGTATAGAGCGTCCCAACCTTAGATTGCAGTACAGAGCTTATGGCGCGCTGTTGCCACATCACAGCCACGCTACAAAGTTCGGGAGGTGAACTACTTCAGAATTTTGAGTTTTTTATTATATTCTTTATTATTCTAGTTGGTAGTACAATTCTTATAGCATCACACTTCAAAATTTGTAATTAATGACATTTTCTAACACTTTAAATAATAAACAATCCACATTCTCCACTGATATTAATAATTCACTGAATTGTAACGAGCACTTCATTAAGAAACAATCTTCACATATAATTTAATCATTATAGCTACTGCTAACAAAACGAAAGATTTTTTTCCAATTTGGTAGCATCTGTCTGAAGACAAAAACGTGGTTGGAGTAGTTGATGATTATGAGACTGATCATTCAAAACGAATGTCGTATGAGAATTGAAACATTTGTCTTATTTTTGTAATTTTTTGTGTGCTAAGAATACATTTAAAGTGGGAGAGTGGGATTTTTTATTTACTTGGACGTTTTTACGTGCCCTTGAACAGCACAAGGCCTTGGTAGTGATAAACGGGAGAAAAGTCGGCCATGGCCTTTGTTAAGGAACCATCCCAGCCTTCGCCTGGAGTGATTTTGGAAAATCCATTGGAAAACCGAAATCAGGATGGTCGGAGCCGGGCATCAAAACCGGGTCCTCCCGAATGCGAGGTGAGTGTTTTACTACTGTTGCACCACGCTCGGTTGTCAAACAAAAGAGAGTACAGTATATTGATGTTCTGCCGTGATGCCAACTTAGACGTATCACTTATTTCCACTTCTTCTTTGATAATTATATCTTAAGCCTAAACGAGAGCACAAATAAAATAGTATGTTTACCAGTATAGTTTAATTTTTTTTATTGTAGGCTATATTATGTAGTTTTTCAATACTTAAACACGAAGTTGAAGGCAATTGCGAATATTTGTCAGTCAAAAACTTACAGAAAACATATAATTTTTTTTTTTCAAGGAAACAAATTAGACAACGTAGTAAAACATTAGAAACAAACCTGTATGAGAGTTTAATTTTTATATTTTCTCTGATTTAGGAATTTAAAAATAGTTGCCATACAAGTAGTAGAAATGAAGTATCATTGCCTTAAAAATTTGTTTACTGTAATTATTTGTTGTTTAGCTTTCCTTCGTGATTTCAATTTTTTATGTCAGTTTGATGTACTGTGTTGCTATTGTTTCTTCTTATTAGCGTAAATGTATTGTTTGGAACATCCTGTTTCTTCTAAAGCTTCGTTAATGTGTTAATGGCATGTGAAAAATACTGGACTAAGATCAATACAATATTTCGCTTCCTTTCTTGTAGCCTACCTATATTACGACTTTTTATTTTTTTGCCTTTCATACAAATACATGTTAAAAAAAAATACAAACGTGAAATTTTGATTCGAAGTTATGTTTAGAATGGTTAATAAATAAGATACAGGCTTACTTTAGTCAGCAGTTTTCTTCATCCCTGTGTCCTAAACTAGTTCAGTAGTAACATATACGACAAGCTCGGCCGCGAAACACAGTAGTTTCACTACTAAACTTACTGTAAAGTCCTCCAGGATTATTTTATACTTCGTTTTGGAAAAATTACATTTTATATATCACCAAAAATCTGTCGATGATTCACGACACATATTGTTTTTTTATACATAAAAGATTGATATGCGAGATTTTTATTCTTGCCTTATAAACATCACCACAGTTTGTTCAGTAATGAAGACATATATCCACGTTTCGAAAACCATGCAAGACATTTTCACTGTTCACGTCCAGCATCACATAACCTAATCTGCAAGCGACGTAAATATAAACCGACACGAGGGCGGAACAAAATAGAACAAGGAAGTAGGAACTTTGGATCGGACAAACTGGAATGGAAAATGGATGAACGAAAGAAAACATTTGCAGTAACCACAACATTGACGTGTTAACGTCCAAAAATACTTTGAAAAAATAAAACATTATATCTGATTGTGATATTTCCGACTTATTTTTACTGTGGTAATTATTACGGAACTAAACTTTTGGTATCTTCAGAGTATCGTACGTCTCTAAATACTGGCAAGTGTACCAAGAAACTCGTACGTTTAGCAGTGCGTCAGTCGTTAAATAACTCGTGAACCAACTGTACGGAAGTGTCGTCCGCTAACCATAATTAAAGTAATAAACATATAGCGTCGTAGATTGTGTTTGTAACGTCTGTATATTTTAGATATTTGTTAATAAAACTCTCTCATTAAGTGATGGAGTGGTAAATTTATATGTACACGGCAGATAACAAAGATCTATTTCTTATGCAAGATCACAGTGCATGGCGGTCGGCAGCCAATGAACATGTTTGTTTATAATTTGCTTTGTTTATCCTAAAACTCAACTAAGAGTGAACGGAGAATAGTCCAATGACTTGGGTTGTGAGCTATGAAATATAAATTACAAACTTTGTACTATGTGTTTGATTCTGTCGCTTTTTGGTGCTACGCTGATTAAAATAATACCCAACATTTCAGCTGTATCACAATTTCCACAGTATACATAATCTCCAGAAACAAAAACGCATAATAAGCACATAACGCGAATCTTGGGATAAATAGGAGACAAAAATGTTAGTGGCAAAATGTTATACATTTTATTTGCACAGTATGGCAACACTGCACAGAGGAAGTCCTCTGTTGTGCTCCACATCCAGAAATTATTTTATGTTATGTTGTGTCAAGTAAACATGGAATCATGTTTGGACCGCTCGGAATTTAAATTGCACCCATGATGTGTAGGTCAGTTAGAACAGAGACATTCTGGATAAAGTGAGTACTGAAAATTTAACCTTTGAAAAATATACATACATAAACATTAACTATGTTTGCCTTACTGCTGGTATGGTTGGCAGCAAAATTATGCAATATAGTTCAGTGTATTTTCCTATTTAAAGACTACAATACAGAAACAAAATCAGACGAAATTTACACAATTATATTTTATATAGTTAGTAAACTTTTTATTTACTAAACTGTATAGATTCATACTGACTGCGCAGTTTATCTTACACACGCAAACATTAGGCTGAGTAACATGTCCAGAAAGGTCAGACATGTCCCATCATTAGCTGTTACGTGCAGAAAAATATGAATTGGCTGAAAATAGAGCTTTAGCAGGACTTTCTTGAAAGATCACATTTATCGCGAACCAGCTATAGTAAGATGAGTTAGATATCTGTAGCACAAGAGGGGACTAACTACAGTGTTGTGTTGAGACAAGGTGCATGTAAACTGTGATTGTATAACATTTAGCCACCAACATTTTCATCTCCAATTTAGTCCAGGAATTGCATGGTGTGCTTACTATGCATTTGTTTCTCTACACATTGTATATATTAGTTAATCAATGCACAATACATTAATGTCATTGTACTGCTTTAGCATCTAACAGTTTCAACTATTGCGTAGTTGCAAAATTTTACAGATGCAAATGCACAGCGTACCATGTGCTAAACGTTCATGTCGGTTATGTAGTAGGTGAGGCCGCCGCAGGTTGGCGTCAGGTTTGTGGATACTGAGTGTCCTTTGTTTATATGACTCATGGTTTTGTTTGGTGTCAAGCCATGTTTTTAGAATTGACAGTGCATAGCTGCAACCTTCAAGTATTTGTTTTGGCATGTGATATTTTTTACACAGTGTGAATAAACATTCTTTGTGATTTAAAGAATTCCATTTTGCTAAATTCTGTATGCTTTTCATGTGTATAATTTGTTGCGATTTTATCGGTTGAACAAGGAACAAAATAAAAATGTATTTACAAGTGTATGGGAAATCTTACACTGCTCAGTTGCCTTGTATTTAAAATTTGTGGGAAAGTGGTAAGTTTTTTTTTGTATTGTGTACAGATTTGATTTAAATATACAAATATCAGAAACTATGTTAAGTGTACTTAACGCATCGACAGTATTAAGTATCAAGAAAGTAATCTGAAAATTTATGCACGTTGACTGGGACGTAGCAAAGGCAGTGTGTTGGATGTATTGTTGGAAATTTGGTTGTTTTGCAGTAGGAGTATCATAAAATACCTGTACACAACTGCATATTGATGAGGTACTTGTTGCTATATTATTATTTATGGAAAATCATTCTAGAAGGAAGGAACAGCTACAAAACTTGCAAGAACTTCGTTGCTAGGAAACCTGTGTACGAGGTGATTTTTGCATGGCAGAAGTATGTAAAGGCTGATTACTAGCTATGTTTTAACCTTTATTAAGGAGAGACAAAGGCAGCTAGGTAACTAATTACAAATTAAAATTAGAGAAACACAAGTACTGACATGGTACTGTGGGGCTTGATAGTGACACACAACAGGACGACGACACACATTTTGTGCAGAAGTGCATTTCACGACGTTTCACCACAAAGGTGGATTCTCGGGTGAAGAGTAGACCGGTACTGCCTTTACATTTGTGGCGAAACGTCGCAAGGTACGCCTCCGAACAAAATGTGTGTCGTACTACTGTTGTGTCACTATCAAGCCTCACGGTACCATGCGAGTACATGTGTTTCTGTAATTTGAATATGTAATTAACCTTTATTCAGCTATTGCACTCTTTATCTCAGCCTGTGAACCAAAGCCTGATGTCGTACATCCAAAAATTGAACGATTGCGTGCAAGTGACCAACTTGTTGATTCATTGGTTTTCCTTGCCTGTTTTGTTTCATGACCAAAAATTCTGAAAGTACCATACTGTAAACAGCTAGTGATCTTACATTTCAATAGATGTAGAACTGAACTAGCAACTCATAATTGTGTCTCTGTGTATGAGACAGAACAAAACCGATCAATTTTCTGTTTTTATTTTCCGAAGCAGTTTTACCTTCCTGGTACATGGTAGTCTTGATATGTGGCAGAAACAGGAATTTTTTTTTTTTTTTTTTTTTGCATTGGGACTTATTGACACATTATCAGTACCAAATT